>CM062294.1:553954425-554229425 GCA_031216915.1 Pictodentalium vernedei | reverse complement strand
AGAAAATCCCATATATCACATTCCTGGACATGCAGGTGATTTTTTTTGCCTATGTGGTAGGCCGCCCCGTTCTTGTCTGCGAATTGTTTTGTTTGGAGCATAAACCCACAGATTGCACATTTTCTCTCGCATCTATCAGATCCCGTCCCTTGATTGTTGAACATTTTATTATGCTTGCTGTGGACTATGATATCTCCCAAATTTTTCAGTCTTTTGTACGAAATCAGGGGAGGTTTTTCGAATGCCAACTTCATGCGTTTTGAGCGGTGTAAAATGGGCATCCGTTCCCGCGTTATTTTCCCGATGTCGGGGAGGCGCCGCGAGTATGTGACCACAAACGGGACTCTTTCGCCGGTTGAATTGTTGGATCGTTTTTCAAGTAACTGTTTGCGCTCGATTTGATCGACCTTTTCTAGTTGTTCGCTTACAAACTTTTCGTCGTAACCTCTGGCATGCAGGTGCTGTTTTATATTATTTTTGTGGCATTCATATTCAGCATTATCGGAACATATTCTTTTTACTCTTGAAGCTATTCCATATGGTATCGCTCTTTTAGTGTTGATTGGGTGATCTGACTTTGCGTGTAGGTATTGATGCGTGTCCGTGGGTTTTGTATATAAACCGGTTTTAAGAAATCCGTCTTCAATTTTGACTACCGTGTCTAAGAATTCTATCTCATTTTCAGACCACCTTAAATCGACCTGTATTCTTGGGTGTATCGTATTTGCCAAAGAATGATATTGTTTCAGAGACTCCAACCCATGCGTCCATACTCCCCAGATATCATCAACGTACCGTACCTGTTCAAGGGGGTGTAACTTCGATGCTTTTGACAGTTTCTCTTCCCATTCACCCATATATGTGCACGCATAATTCATCCCTAATCGCGAACCTATTGCAACGCCGTCGGTTTGTAGATAATGTCTTCCTTTAAATGAAAAATTGTTGTTGTCCAAAACAGTTTCTATTAGTTTAAGACCTATCTCTGTTGGGAATAATTTTCTTTTAGAGTTTGCTAGTGCTTTTTTACATGCTAATATACCTTCATTACGTGGGACGCTTGGATATAGTTTCTTGACGTCCATACAGTACATTATGCTGTTTTCAGGGAGTGGTTGGGGTATACTGTCCAGTCTGTTCAAGAAATGTGTGGTGTCGCGTATGTAGGATGGTAATGACTCAACGTGTTGTTTTAATTCAGACTCCATCACTTCTGCTATTTTCTCTGTTGGGTGGTTTATTCCCGAAATTATTGTTCTTAAAGGGGCTTCATTTTTATGCATTTTGGGGTTACCTTTTACTCTTCCAGCCTGTGGCTGCTTGGGTATCATGTACGCTAATACTTTTTTGTCTATCAGTTTGTTTTTTTCTAGTTTTTTTAGTTGGCTTTTAATCTTGTTTGTTATTTTCTCTGTCAGATTTACAGGTACTTCTTTGTATGTTGTTTGGTCCCCCAACTCCATCAAGATCTCATTTTCATATTTACTTGCATCCAAAACGGTTATTCCAGACCCTTTATCGGCTGGTCGCACGACTATTGTATTATCATTTAACAACTCCCTCAGAGCCTTCTCCTCCATTTTTGTTATGTTGTTTCGCACGCGTTTTTTTATGCCCTTCAAAATATCTTCCCGTACTATCTCTAAATAAAGGTCAAGGTGCTTATCTCTACCTTCTTTAGGGGTCCACGGGTTACGCTCTTTAAATTTATCATTAATATATTGCTGTTTATTGTCTAGGAAATACTCACATAGTCGCATTCTTCGCTCCCATTCTTTTATCTCAACGATAAGGTTCGCCATATCCAAAGTTCTTTCCGTTGGGACAAACTTGAGACCCCTTTTAAGTAATGTTCTTTGGTGTTTTGTTAGTTTCTTACCGGATAAATTAAACACGTTATTTTGCTGATTTATTTTAGTTTCGTTGTGCAGAATTTTACTCTTTATATCTACATACATGTTATTTTGATCATCGCTCATATCCTTAACTTCTACAGATTCATCCTTTATGGAGGGTTTCTCAGACCTTTTGTCGGTAATTTCTGTTGTATAACCCCGGGGATTCACAGATTCGTCCTTTTTGGAGGGTTTCTCAGGCTTTTTGTCGGTAATTTTTTTTGAATAACCCCGGGGATTCAGTTTTGGTTCATCCCTACGGAACGCGGAAATATTTTGTGACTGCAAGTATTTGTATTTGATTATTTTAGGCCCATTTGTCTTTTTCATACTTCCAATCATTTGTGTAACCTGAAAATGAGAATCATTCAAAAAGAGATAGAAATTTAATTCATTTGTACTCACCTGTTTTTCAGGTTCGAATCGCACCCACCTGTAATTTTGACCATACTTACAATATACATGAATCCCTATATTTAAAATTTAAATTTAAAATTTCTTAAAAAATGCCAGGAAGAAAATATAATACCGCGAGGATTCAAAGTGAAATGGAATATGACATCGGATGTCAGTGGAAGACGAAAATCGGAATATGAAAACCTTTTAAATGAAACATCAGAGAGACTGGTAGATATTACGCGATTAGAATTCGAGGAACAGTTGGGTCTTCTGAGGGATGAGTTCGCGAAGTTAAAAAATTCGATAAATTCCCGTTTCAACATCTCGGATAAAGAGGCAATTCTGAAGATAATAAAGAACCATGGTGATAAAATCCAAGTTCTTACAGAAAGAACAAAAGATAAGAAGATAGCGGGACTGGGTGATTCAGACGGTACCGACCTACCTGGAAAGAATGTATCGCTGTTGGAAATAAATAATGTGTTAAAAGTATTAGGAATAAAATTACAGAAGAAACTTCCCAGCCACACTGATATCGCAACACACAACATTGAACTGAGAAGGCAAGGGTTTGGATTGCAAAATGTTAGAGCTGATGGGAATTGCTTTTATAGATGCATCAGCAAAATCTGTACAGGCGATGAAGAATATCATCATGTAATACGGAAACGAGTAATGGAGTATGTGGAACATCACGCGAAAATAATGTCTAAATATATAGATGGGCCAGTATCAGGATTCATTAGAAAGAGATCAAAAAACGAATGGTAGTATTGAGAGCTGGGCAACAGATGAGGATATAATAGGTTTGGTGAATATGCTGGGAATAGGGATTCATGTATATTGTAAGTATGGTCAAAATTACAGGTGGGTGCGATTCGAACCTGAAAAACAGGTGAGTACAAATGAATTAAATTTCTATCTCTTTTTGAATGATTCTCATTTTCAGGTTACACAAATGATTGGAAGTATGAAAAAGACAAATGGGCCTAAAATAATCAAATACAAATACTTGCAGTCACAAAATATTTCCGCGTTCCGTAGGGATGAACCAAAACTGAATCCCCGGGGTTATTCAAAAAAAATTACCGACAAAAAGCCTGAGAAACCCTCCAAAAAGGACGAATCTGTGAATCCCCGGGGTTATACAACAGAAATTACCGACAAAAGGTCTGAGAAACCCTCCATAAAGGATGAATCTGTAGAAGTTAAGGATATGAGCGATGATCAAAATAACATGTATGTAGATATAAAGAGTAAAATTCTGCACAACGAAACTAAAATAAATCAGCAAAATAACGTGTTTAATTTATCCGGTAAGAAACTAACAAAACACCAAAGAACATTACTTAAAAGGGGTCTCAAGTTTGTCCCAACGGAAAGAACTTTGGATATGGCGAACCTTATCGTTGAGATAAAAGAATGGGAGCGAAGAATGCGACTATGTGAGTATTTCCTAGACAATAAACAGCAATATATTAATGATAAATTTAAAGAGCGTAACCCGTGGACCCCTAAAGAAGGTAGAGATAAGCACCTTGACCTTTATTTAGAGATAGTACGGGAAGATATTTTGAAGGGCATAAAAAAACGCGTGCGAAACAACATAACAAAAATGGAGGAGAAGGCTCTGAGGGAGTTGTTAAATGATAATACAATAGTCGTGCGACCAGCCGATAAAGGGTCTGGAATAACCGTTTTGGATGCAAGTAAATATGAAAATGAGATCTTGATGGAGTTGGGGGACCAAACAACATACAAAGAAGTACCTGTAAATCTGACAGAGAAAATAACAAACAAGATTAAAAGCCAACTAAAAAAACTAGAAAAAAACAAACTGATAGACAAAAAAGTATTAGCGTACATGATACCCAAGCAGCCACAGGCTGGAAGAGTAAAAGGTAACCCCAAAATGCATAAAAATGAAGCCCCTTTAAGAACAATAATTTCGGGAATAAACCACCCAACAGAGAAAATAGCAGAAGTGATGGAGTCTGAATTAAAACAACACGTTGAGTCATTACCATCCTACATACGCGACACCACACATTTCTTGAACAGACTGGACAGTATACCCCAACCACTCCCTGAAAACAGCATAATGTACTGTATGGACGTCAAGAAACTATATCCAAGCGTCCCACGTAATGAAGGTATATTAGCATGTAAAAAAGCACTAGCAAACTCTAAAAGAAAATTATTCCCAACAGAGATAGGTCTTAAACTAATAGAAACTGTTTTGGACAACAACAATTTTTCATTTAAAGGAAGACATTATCTACAAACCGACGGCGTTGCAATAGGTTCGCGATTAGGGATGAATTATGCGTGCACATATATGGGTGAATGGGAAGAGAAACTGTCAAAAGCATCGAAGTTACACCCCCTTGAACAGGTACGGTACGTTGATGATATCTGGGGAGTATGGACGCATGGGTTGGAGTCTCTGAAACAATATCATTCTTTGGCAAATACGATACACCCAAGAATACAGGTCGATTTAAGGTGGTCTGAAAATGAGATAGAATTCTTAGACACGGTAGTCAAAATTGAAGACGGATTTCTTAAAACCGGTTTATATACAAAACCCACGGACACGCATCAATACCTACACGCAAAGTCAGATCACCCAATCAACACTAAAAGAGCGATACCATATGGAATAGCTTCAAGAGTAAAAAGAATATGTTCCGATAATGCTGAATATGAATGCCACAAAAATAATATAAAACAGCACCTGCATGCCAGAGGTTACGACGAAAAGTTTGTAAGCGAACAACTAGAAAAGGTCGATCAAATCGAGCGCAAACAGTTACTTGAAAAACGATCCAACAATTCAACCGGCGAAAGAGTCCCGTTTGTGGTCACATACTCGCGGCGCCTCCCCGACATCGGGAAAATAACGCGGGAACGGATGCCCATTTTACACCGCTCAAAACGCATGAAGTTGGCATTCGAAAAACCTCCCCTGATTTCGTACAAAAGACTGAAAAATTTGGGAGATATCATAGTCCACAGCAAGCATAATAAAATGTTCAACAATCAAGGGACGGGATCTGATAGATGCGAGAGAAAATGTGCAATCTGTGGGTTTATGCTCCAAACAAAACAATTCGCAGACAAGAACGGGGCGGCCTACCACATAGGCAAAAAAAATCACCTGCATGTCCAGGAATGTGATATATGGGATTTTCTGCGACAAGTGCAATGAAGTCGTGTACGTGGGAGAGACGGGGACAAAATTGTATGAGAGAATGCAAAATCACCTGAGTAGAATAAAACTTGAGGTTATGGATGAACCGATACCACATCATTTTCTGACCAAAAACCATAGTATAAACGATTTTAAGATTATTGGGATTGAACAAATTAATAAACAAAATACAGCTTACAGGAGGGGTCGTGAAGCATTTTGGATTAACAAACTTCAAACACTAGAACCCAATGGGCTCAATAGACAAGAATAATTCCAAATATTCTCATTTATAAACTTGCTGAACGGGGGGGGGGGGGGGGGGGGAGGGGGGACATATATTAGTGTACAGAGCAATTACACCTAAACACGCACGCATTGGTGTTGGACATAGCGTGTATATGTTGCGAGATTATGATCATTTGGT
The DNA here is from genome assembly GCA_031216915.1 of Pictodentalium vernedei. Classification (NCBI taxonomy): domain Eukaryota; kingdom Metazoa; phylum Mollusca; class Scaphopoda; order Dentaliida; family Dentaliidae; genus Pictodentalium; species Pictodentalium vernedei. Next base: position 554,223,511 of record CM062294.1, on the reverse strand, counting down.
ACATGTCAGTGCGTACATCATGTGTATGTGGTGTGTGTGTGTGTGTGTGTGGGGGGGGGGGGGGGGTATGGAACCCTAGCCTACGATTGTCAGTGTAGACATTATAGGAGGGACTGCACTTAGATCAGTGGTGGAGGGCATATATATTCTGCAATAGTGGGGTGGGACAAGACATTTACACACCCTGGAAGGATCGGGCGGGGTGGGGGGGGGGTATTACTACGCAAGGAGGGTATAAAAAATTATATTTTCCATCAGTGGTATTGATGTCTGATTGACGCGGTTTGGGTACTGGGGCGGATATATGGAGGTGCGCGGAGTGGTTGGATGTGTGAATACGGTATACGAACTTACTTGCCTCTGCCTCTGTTACCAGGGCGAGGTTTTAGAAATAGTGTCTAATTCATATTTGCTTTTTACGTAATAACGCGGAACATATCTTTACTTGTTGCCACCCAAGGAAGATATGATACGGTTATTTTGCGCGTAATAGACTCGGATACGGGGAACAACATGAAACGGGGAACATATCTTTACCACCCAATGGAGATATGATACAGTGGTTTTATAAGCAATACACTTGAATATGGAGAACAACGCGTGTAAACAATTCGGGTCAAGGAATGGCTGAATGTGTGAATACTGCATGCGAACTCGCTTCTGCCTCTGTTACCAGGGCGAGGTTGAGATAAATGATTGAATGTTTCTAATTCTGAGGCTGAGAACAAAAAAATGCGCGAGATAACGCGGAATATATCTCCACTCGTTAACACCTTAGGAAGATATGATACGGTCTTGTTTGTCCATAATTTACAATTAAAGAAGGTGAACAACGTGTAATGCGGAACATATCTTTACTTGTTGCCACCCAAGGAAGACATGTATCGGCGATTTTATAGACGGGTTCGTGATTAGGAGCTAGGCAGCCACTTGCCAAATAATAAATCGATCTGTAAGACGTACGCGTATCACGATCAATTTTATAATTCCCATTCAACAATTAGGATCAGCGTGACGCTAAATTTTACGTTCCCATGACGCGATACACATTGGTACGGCACTTAACGTAACGGAATAAGTATTAGTCAAAAATGAAAGCCGCTTAGAAGGAAGTAAACTTCCGAGCATGACGGCAATTTGACGAAGTTATATATATATATATATATATATATATATATATATATATATATATATATATATATATATATATATATATATATATATGTAAACTCTTTCAAATAGTTTATTTTACATTTTTGAATTTCAAAACTTTGTTTGTTTCGCCATTGTAACATTTTCTGTATTCATGTTATGAGAGCGGAGGAGGTTTCTACTAAGTGGAAAGTACTTGTCCTCCTATCCCTTTTTTGCTTAATAGTTGTGGCAAATAAAAATATGTTTAAAAAAATATGTGACTGACGCAAAAAATGTAAAAAAAAAAAATATTCAAGAATTTTGTTTACAAGAGTTGTCTGCATTTCGTTAGGAAAAGGGTTAAAGGTAAGAAAAAACAAATGGAGAATTTCATTCCAGATTACTAGCAGCTTAAGAAAACTGCAGTTGTAAATAAGCTGCGATGGGGGTAAATAGGTTACATATCACCTTCAGTAACCAAGAACTGATTAGTATAGATAAAGTCTGTTTTATTCGGTCGAGTGTCTCAAACCAGAAAAAAATTAACCAAGTCACATGAAGTGATAATAGGTGTTTACGTAGGGGATGCAATATGAGCGACAATTCCGCCAAAAAAATAGATCAGGCGTGATTTGTTCTTTTACTAAATTGCGATGATAAATTGAAATGGAAATGCCATTATATATTATTATCCACGCTTTCGATCTAGAGATATGAAAGCAATCAACGACTTCTCTATAGAAACAATTGACATTTTCCGACTGCAAAATCACATCATTCATGTTTTTATCCTATTGCTGCTTAGCACTCCAGAGAAAAAACATCAAACATGCCATGACTGACAGTAATCAATGAACAAATTAACCATATAATAATGAATAATAATGACATTTGGGGCTATTAGTTTTAAGATATCAACAAATTGGAGCAAATATTAATTTTTTTACTGTCATAAAAAATGGAACCATGGTTTTTTTTATTGACAGTGACTCATATGATCTGTGTTATCAATGTCAAGTTGTATCCACGTTTCAATCATTTCCTCAGCTATCTGTGAAGAAAAATGATTACTATTCTGATCACATGATCGCCGTCAAAGGATTCTGATATATACGAGAAAAGTAAGGTTTCTATCTTACAAACCGATATATCAACAAGATTACTGACTGCCAACTCTATCTACGGGTCACCCAACCAGTTATTATCTTACAGTGCTGTGATTAAAAAAGAGAATTTCTGCAAGAACACGATAGGTCGCGAGCCGTTACAGGGTCGCGACATGGTCTTGAGCTAGGGTCCTGCGAATATTCGAGATTCGTTTCGATATCGATACCATACGTATGCTTCGAGATCGATCCCGAATCAGTCTCAGGATTCGATTTTTTCGAATCTCTCGTACTAACTTCAATTTGTTACATTTCCAACAAAAATAGGATAAAACTGTCATTAGAAAATGCTTTCATGTAGGCTCAATTCCTATTTATTTGAGTAATTGACAATGTTTAATTGTTAGGTAAGGTGTGAATTTGGCCCAGAACATTATCCATAGTTTTGGTTTTTGAAGGCTTAACTTGTTGCTATTCACGTTCTTAAGAACGTGAATAGTAACAAGTTAGGCCTTCAAAAACTAAAACTATGGACAATAGGCCTAGCTGTTTCATCGACGGTGCTACAGAGAATATTTAGTTATTGGTGTTTAAGGTGTTCACTCCGTCGCGTAAGGGTCATCACAGTGTTCCGTAACTTCCGTTTGATGCAATACGAAATAACTTGTCTTTTAAGATTCGATTTGGGATTCGATTCGATGTCGATATCAGAGACACGATTCGATTCGAGATTCGATTCGAAAAGAAATTTGTGATTCGCAGATCCCTATCTTGAGCCGGTCGAATTGTCTATCTGCTTTGCTGCCCACAACACTCTAAAATATTACTTGTTGAAAAAGACGAGCAATAAAATTAAATCCCAGAACTCAGTTTTGTTGGTTTCTCTTGATTCTGTCTTGGTTCCGCAATAAATATAGGATATGGAAAGAGTGTTTTGGTCACATGATATCTATGAAATGAGTCTAAGGATTTTCAGTTTTTGAAACAGGAAATTCGTAGACGAGTTTCATAAATATCGTGTGAACAAAACACGAATTTCATATTCTGTTTATCACATGACAAAACAGATACAAAAACCCCCACATCTTTCAGATAGAAAAGAAGGGTTAAAAATGGAATTTCACCTTGAACGTCATGCGTTTCGTCGCCTGAGTGCTAGAATGTTTTACAGTACGTGGAGAGTGGATTGTAATTAAATCCCCGCGGAGTGGAGTTATCACCCAAGCTATAACTTTCAAATTTTGTGCATATCGACAAAAAACACAAGCAATGTTTCAGCCAATGGACCTCCGGGTTTAACCCGGAGGTCCATTGGCTGAAACGTTGCTTGTGCTGGTTATGCTTTGCAACAAATTTGCAATTATTTCTTGAGTGGAATCTCCACTCTGTGAGTGATTTAGTGATAATACACTATCCACGTACTGTATGTCCCATAGGGGACATAGAACATTCTAGCACTCGGGCGACGATTTGACTGTGGCGCATCATTGCTGCACGCAGTCATACGTCATGAGCGCATTAATTTGACACATATCTTTTCGGCGATAACCAATCAGAAAGCGTTCTTTTAAAATTGACCAATCAAATCAACTGAGGCGTTATGAAGCACTAATTAATGTTTTTTAAAAATATGAAACGGTAATAAGCCGTGAAAATGGAGAAGTCATATAAAAAATATATTTAGGAAACCTCAGTCAACGGGTGCAAACGTTTCCCGACTTAATCGTGATCGGATAACTATTCAATCGAGAAAGACGCCCCTTTTGTGATCACAGCACTGATGTGTCTTCCAACATTGTTGCAACACACTCGTTCCTGAGCTCCTCGGCAATCGCTGCATAAAATAAAATTAGCGGTACATGCGTAGACTCGCTACAAGAACTTTATGTTTAACATAGAATGGAGAAGGAATATATCGAGCAACAGAATACTGCAGCATTGTCCTTGTGAAAAAAAATCGTTTCGTTCGTGGGGATCTCAAATTGACAGAGCTATTGATAACCGATTTTAGGAAAGAAGCTTTAGTTTGAACCAAGTCTCCTTCGGTTGGAAAAAAACTGAAAATGTTCCTCTCTCTCTCTGACTTTCATGACGCGTCGTCATTTCCCAAAGAAATGCTACGAAAGATTGCCTTAAGAATTAAAGTTGAATTTTTTTTGTACTCCGTCAGGATATCATCTTGGCAACTTAAGATTTCTCTCTCTCTCTCTCTCTCTCTCTCTCTCTCTCTGATATGATGGTTCCCTTGTGTACAGTACTTCATATACATGTATTTACCTCAACAAACCGATCACATCCGCTTACACCTATATGCACAAATTTTCAATTTATATTTTATTTTTCAAATTTTCTCCTCGAAAACACAGTTGATGGATTTACATTGAAGCAATCACGCGACTTCGTTCCATTAACACTTTACCCAACAGACACGATATAAAAAAAATATTTTTTAATTTTTCAAAACATTTCAACAAAACCATATCATGTGCCCCCTCACTGGAACGAGCTCGTTGCAATGAGGGGATCTTATGATATCGTTTTGTTGAAGTTTTTTGATAAATATACTTTTTTAACTGCTTAGTTTGTAAATTTTGTTTTAAAACAAAATATGAGAATTTTTTATATGCTAGCCCGTGAATTATCGCAAATTATCTAAAAAAATATTTCTCGATATCCATCTACTCGATGGATATCGAGAAATATACCCCAATAGCTTCCTAAATGACGTCACGCTTCGTCGCATGACGTCGCCTTGAAGAAATGATCAGCAAATCTTTGTTATTGTCGTGAAACTGTTATCAGTCGAATTGGGCATAATAGAAAACATGTATCAATGACATGACAACTGTGGTAAATTAGTGGTATGAATTTATCCAGAAACCTTGTTGGGCAAGTATTTTGTGTTGGTGGTCTGATCGCTTCAAGAAATCTCAGCTTCCAAACCATCGCCTGATACCCATTCTCCAACTTTGATTCATTTCAGGATACTTAACAACCTGAAGAAAAAAAACAACTAGGTCTTTCAAGGTCTTTTCTACTAATTTGCAAGCACCCTTCAGGATTTTCGCAAAAAATATATCACCAATCACCCCTGATGTTTTATATGTACCAGTTATAAATTCATGCACTTGTATTGCAAACAAATAATATTTGCACAGAGCAATGATCCTTTTGAAGCTCCCGCGGAGAGATCCCAATAATTAGGGTTAAATATAGGTTACTACAGCAGTCCATTAATCTGGGTCCTTAAATTCCACCGCATTAATAAGACCAGATTAACCCTTTACCCAACGCAGGCGATATCAAAATTTATTATTTTAAATATCGTTTTTTCAAATTTTTCAAAAAAATTCAACAAAACCATATCATGTGACCCCTCGTTGGAACGAGCTCGACGAGCTCGTTCCAACGAGGGGTCACATGATATGGTTTTGTTGAAATTTTTTGAAAAATAATATTTTTTTAACTGCTGAATTTGAATATTACGCGGGAGGATGCGGGCGATTCGTTGGGTAAAGGGTTAATCAGTTCAAAAAAGAAGCACACGGCATCGCATTGTAATAATTAGTTTATCAAATGACAGTGGTTATTTACTAAATTGAATATCACATCTGTAATGGAAATAATAATGAAAGTTTGGACTATTTGCCCAGAGTGCTTAGCGCCAAGGTACTTGAGTTTTCATTTCTTGTTTGTAAATTTGTCGCTTCGAAAAAATACCGAATGTCAGGACGCCACGAGAGATTTGTTTGGTACATGCGCAGACTGGAATCGGGACTCTCATTTTCAGGCAAGCCAGAATTGACGGGCAAACTTCTGTGATATTGAGAAGATGGTTTTCGAGATGGTGTATTAAAGTCGAGACCTTGTCTATGGGCATATAATGAGAGTCCGGTAGGACGAGTCGATATATGACCCAGAGGTGAGATCGAGACTTTAATACACCATCTCGGAAACACACATTGTGGTAATAAACAATTTGTCGTACGGTATTCCTCACTTTCTTGACTTGTACGCATAATGAAGCGATTGCGTATGAATGAATGAATGAATGAATGAATGAATGAATGAATGAATGAATGAATGAATGAATGAATGAATGAATGAATGAATGAATGAATGAATGAATGAATACAGCAGAAAACAGAAAATTATACATGCATCATTATAGAACAAAAATATACATACAGAATTATAGAACAAAAATAATCTAATAAACCTGTATACCGCAGGGGGACGGCATAGCCAGATTGGCTGTCTACCTGTCGTCGCCTGGGGATTATATCATGCAACATAATGCGTTAATGGCGTCTGTTTTGACAACATTCAGCGTCTATGAATTGATTTTTTATGAATAAAGATCATGACATCATGGTATTGTATTCATGTACAGCGCATGATGTAATCCCCATTCATTGTTCTCCTTGCACTATAACCGTTGACAATTATAATAGTGTTTCAGCTGTGTGTTTCTTTGTTTCCTTTCTCATATTTAACGCGTGGTAGGCCTACATAAAAATATCGTCATGACAAAAAACTGTGTGGTCTGATTTATTTCGTTGAGTTGGTGATTTATTTATTATTTAATTACTGTTATTAAAAATGGTTGGCTCGATATGTGTAATTAGTTTTTGATGATTGGAGTCAAAAAACGTTCTCTTTCTGAATCGAATGATCGCGTGTGCAGTTGCTACCCTTAATACAGATTTGTATTTTGTCAATACGTTTTTACTTGAGTTGGGGGAAATGCGTTCGTGTTGTAATATATAGAGGATATGGAATGAGTATTTTTCTCATATTATATTTATGAAACGAGTCCAAGAATTTTCCGTTTTGGCGAGCCTCTGGCGAGCCCAAACGGAAAATTCAGACGAGTTTCATAAATATTATATGAGAAAAACACTCATTTCATATTCTATTTATCATATGACACACACACGCACAAATTAGCAACTTAGTATGACTTTTTAACCCATCACCTAACATGAGTTGCAGACGGCACTTCGTCGAGCTCGTTCCAATGAGGGGTCATAATCTATGTTTTGGAAGCAAAAAGTGAAAATATAAAAAAAATGAGTGGCGTTTTTCTTGTAAGTATCAAAAACAGTGACCTCGACATGCGTAATAAATCGATGTCAATTGAGTGCAGGTAAAAAACGTTAAAACGTTCTCTTTCTAGATCGAATGATCACGCGTGCGGTTGCTACCCTCAATACAAATTTGCATTTTGTCTAGACGTCTTTACTTGAATTTGGGGGGAATGCTTTCTTGTTGTTAGGTAAAACTGAGTATTTATTTGCAGAGGAAAAACTCATTTTACACATAAAAAACACACAAATACGACAGCTTACAAGTACATATTTGGACAAACATTACGGAAGTAGTTACCGAAGCACATTTGTCAAGGCCCGTCCGCTATTATCTCCAAGAAAGTCCAATTTCCAATCACTGTCAAATGCCGGAAATTCCAATTTCAAAATCCACGCATTTCTAAGCACTTTTGAGAAACAAACGATACCAGTTCGCGATTCAATCATGCGAATGCTCTGCACTCAAAAAACAATAAACGAAGGCGTTGATAGTAAACATGGTATATCATTTTGTCTGTAATCATCAAAGTTGTATTAATTAACTGAAAAGGGGTATTTGAACTCCAGCTTTCAGAATATTTTAAGAAATCTGCGTGTGAAGAAAACGAGTAGAGTTGGTTGACATAGTAATGTAAATATTAATAATATAACTAGTATTTTTTTTTGTTTATTTTAGATATCTATTCGTCATTGTGAGTTATCTGATCGGTGTGTTCGTGTTTGCTACCATCGTTGGTAAGTACAAGCAAGTTTGTTTGTTCATTTTATTGGTGTCCGTTCACTCTAAAAACAAGTGAGTTAAAAATCAACCCAAATCAATTGGGTTGAGCGAATATGAACCCAATTGGGTTCATATTCACTCAACCCAATTGATTTGGGTTAAATTCTAACCCAACTGATTTTGGAGTGTTTCTTTCCATTTTATATATATGTTGTGTTCACGCAGAAAAAGAATATTATGACTAAATACGGTGGAAAAAAAACTTCGTGTGTCTGACACTTGATTTCTGTAGAAAAATAATTTTATCAATACGTTATTTATTCAACAATCATGCCACGTTTATGGAATGTTCAGATGTAGGCTTCAGGATAGAACACTTCTTTTATTTATTTATTTATTTATTTATTTATTTATTTATTTATTTATTTATTTATTTATTGGTGGTTTAAGGTCACGTATTTATGTACAATGGCTAATCATGACCGCGACAGTTTTACGGGTGGAGGAAGCCGGAGTTTCCGGAGAGAACCACCGAGCAACAACGAGCAACTGTCAGCTCCCCAACATACTAACTCCACACAAGCAGGGTTAGCATTGATTGAAGACAAGTGCATCATCGACCTGCAGTACGCCTCAGTACACAACGCCACTTCTTTTAAATGTTTTTTATCTTATTTTAGTATGTGTTGGTCAGTAATTACCCGAACGCAGCGTGTATGCGAGATCCCTGATACAACATCTGTATCTTGAAGTTAGCAAATTGCCATATCTTTTAAAATGTTAATGGTGCATTTTAGTCAGATATATTAATAGGCAGAAAATACATTTCTAGAAAATACAATTTTTAACGTTTTTTTGTGTTGGCACCTGGACATAACAGTGTCAGATTCGTTTAATAATTTGGTCGGTGGCTAAAGATCTCGGAGAATATCGTGCATTCAGTTTAACAGTGTGCAATATCCCACACATGATACACACATTTTAAGGTAACTTTATAATTGCCTTGACTTCTAATAACTAGTTCTTTTATCTGGTGTCAAATGATGTTCTTCGTATAACTGATGTAAACTAATAACTTTAAAACGATATACCGCCCCTACCCTTTTATCCCACTACTATACCATTCAACGAAGTTGAAGCTGTACAGTAGCTGTAGAGTGTATTATCACTAAATCACCCGCGAAGTGGTGATTCCACCGGTCGCAATAAATGCAAATTTATTACAAAGCATAACAAGCACAAGCAAAGTTCCTCCGGGTTGAACGCGGAGGTCATTTGGCTGAACCATTGATTGTGTTATTGACCACATGCACATAATTTGAAAGTCATAATTTGGGTGATAACTCGACTACGCAGGCGAGTGGTTTTGTTACAATCCACTCTCCACGTATATGTATATTGTGATTGTAAGCCTTTCGTCCCCTGAACTCCAATGTGTTTTATGTGCCAGTAGGCCCATAAAACACTTTAGAACTCAGGGGACGCTTTGTCCCCCAAAGTTCTCTCGGGAACATCTACTTCACTCCCAGTGCTGAAATTTGGCACATTTAGGCCACAAGCACAAAACGCAAAAGATTTTTTCCCTTTTTTTCAAATTTCCAGCCCCTGTTGTTTAAAATGGTTTATATCAACTTTACAGATTTAAACTCAACGTTAAGCTCATCCTTCTGAAATTTTGGAAATATGCAAAAGAAATTTCCAAAAATGTCTTGCCGTCATAGAAAATTATCAACGGTTTTGGCCGAACTAGCCAGTGACGTATTAGATCGTTATCCGATAAAAAAAATCAACTTCGTCCGATTTTCATGAAATTTTAGTGTGCTAGAGAGCTCACAAAAATAGAAAATACATGGTTTGTTTTTAGGTTTTCGAAATTTCGCCATTTTGAAGTCTTTACGCCACTTGAAATTTCGACAATTTTTTGCATTTTTTCCCACTTTTTAAACCTTCAAATTCCACACGCATGAAACGAATAACTTACCACTTCCTTAGCTACATCTGTGAAACTTCAGACACTTCTTGCTACATTGGAGTTATATCAATTATTTATAATTTCGTTGTTGATGTCTCACAGTTTTGACGTTCTGACGTAAAAACGTCATTTTAAACAATTTCGAATTATCATATATACAAAAGGTCTATGCCTTTGATTTTTGGTACTATAATCTTCCTTATATTGCAATCAGATTTTGGGAGAGGCAACAAAAGTTCACTGGTGGATAAATTTTGAAGTTATGATATCTTCGCGGAAAAAATTAAAATTCGTCCGATTTTGACGAAATTTTAGTATATCATTACAACTATGAGTTTGAACATGAGTTTGGTGGGCGTTACGGCCGGTGTGGAATGAATAACAGTCCGAGGGTTTATTAGCGGCCCGAGACGAAGGGGTTGTTATTCGGTCCTCCGGGCCCGATAAAAACCGGGACGCCCAACAAAATCATGTTATTACTATTATTATCACGACCGGAAGCGGGCGGCGGGCTGTTAATGAATTTTGTTTTCATTAACGTCCGCCGCTCGCTTCCGGTTGCATCACGCCGAGAATTACTGGGTTTTACAACCCTGCTAAACTCCGTTAATATACCAAAGAACGCCTGCTAAATTGGTAATAAAATAAGTATATTATAGGAATCCAAAAATAAAACGCTCGTATTTTTTCAATGTAATGCCATTTTAAACGTTTTTGCGCCATTTCAACTTCTGGCGAATTAAAAATATCATTTTGTGATTCAGAGAAATCCGAAACTACAAAGGATACCGCTACAATATTTCTTTGACATCCCAATTAATACTTGGTTTGGTGCACAATGTACATCTGGTCTCGATTACCATTATATATTTGGCGCTATATTGTTAACGCGAACGGGGACGCAAAACGTCAAAATTTGTATTTCACTGGGTAAATGTGAAATCATTTATTTTTTTTTTTTATTGGGATGTAACCCTTTAACCAACGAAACGGCCGCATCCGCCCGCGTAATATGAAAATTCAGCAGTTGAAAAAATATTATTTTTAAAAAAATTTCAACAGACCCCTATCATGTAACCCCTCGTTGGAACGCGCTCGACGAGCGCGTTCCAACGAGGGGTAACATGATATGGTTTTGTTGAAATTTTTTGAAAAATTTGAAAAAATGATGTTTATAATAATAAATTTTGATATCGTCTGCGTTGGGTAAAGGGTTAACGATACTTTCGACAGCCAGGGTCACCTCGTGTCGGACAGTTTTACGGGTGGAGGAAGTCGGAAGAAGTGCACCTCGACGTTCAGCACGCCTTAAGTACACAGCGCCACCGTTCCCCCACGCGGGCAATCGGGATGAAGGAAACAACGCAGTTACCTCTGGAGGGGATCGAACCGTGGACCTTTCGGTTTGAAGTTCAATGTTGCAACCACTGAGCCACCGCGCTCCCATAAAGGTGAAATCAAGGGGCATTTTACGTTTATTGCAGTTCATGTTGCCTATTAGTACTTATGATTCCGAATAGAAAACTGAAAACATTTTGAAAATCGGACTTCAAATACCTGAGATATAATGCAAATACCGAAATCTTAGGGACGTTTATGACATTTTTCATGAAAACGCCAATTTTCAAACACACAGAGCTGCGTATTGATAAGACACACTGCTATGAAAATTTACACACCACTTGCTACGTATCCATTCTAGCAAAAACTTCTAATTAAGTTGTTGATGGGGGGGGGGGGGGGGGTGGCGCGGTGGCTCAGTTGGTAGAGGTGCAGGCTGCAAGCCGAGAAGTCCTCGGTTCGAATCCCACCTGCGGCAAACGCGTTGTGTCCTTGGGCAAGACACTTCACCTCCATTGTCCACGTGGGGGCACGGTGGCGTTGCGTACTGCACGTCGATGGTGCACATGTCTTCAACAAATGCTAACCCCTGCTTGTGTTGAGTCAGTATGTTGGGGAGCAGACAGTTGCTCGCCGTTGCTCGGTGGTTCTCTCCGGGTACTCCGTCTTCCTCCACCCATAAACCTGTCGCGGACATGATTAGCCATTGTACAGAAATATGTGACGTTAAAACACCAATAAATAAATAAATATAAATAAGTTGTTGATGACGTCATGGTTTTAGCTGACGCGAATGAGTTCACTGGTGGGGAAAATTTTTAAGTTATGATCTCATCACCAAAACATTAAAGTCCCGCCGATTTTGACGAAATGTTTGTATGTTGTGGAACTCAAAAGGTAAAAAGACCAGAGGTTTTAGTTTTTTTAATTTCGAGCCACTTTTGACGTTTTATAGGTCAATTTCGAGTTTTGACACTTTCCAGTTGGCGACTCGCCTTCATCATAAATACAGAACATTTCTGCACATGATCTGGACACCTTGTCCTTGAAGTCGCCTTGAAGTGACAAAAATGGCGTTATTCGTGCCTTGTTGAATGGTACCTTGAGATTCGCTCTAGTTATATAATCGTTGCCGTAACACGCGCTTCATGCAGGTACAGAATGTACAAAATCTCTTTTAAATGTTCTTTAAGGTCAAGTTGGAAATGTTATCACCAACAGGAATGCAAGCAGGCAGGAGTTTGAGAGACTTTTGGTAAGTATTAGTATGTAATACAGTATGTGGAGAGTGGATTGTAACTAAATCACTCCTGGAAGGAAGTTATCACCCAAAGTATCACTTCAAACTCTATACATATGGACACAAATCATAAGCAATGTTTCAGCCAATGGACCTCCGGGTTTTACCCGGAGGTCCAATGGCTGAAACTTTGCTTGTGCTTGTTATGCTTTGCAACAAATTTGCAATTATTGCTGGGTGGTATCTCCACTCTCCGGTGATTTAGTGGTAATACACGGTCCACGTACTGGAAATGCAATTGTATGGCGTACTTAATTACCAGGAACAGCTCGAAACATGCAATCGGTGATCTTCCGTTTGTCCACCGTCCTCAGATTTACTCAGTCGGATCTCTCGATATATGGCGTTGTTATCCACAGCACAACTATGAAGCCAGACTTAGCCAATCATTCATACATATTTCAGAATGTGCGTTTTCAAGTACTGTTTGCTTGTCGCGTTTGGCAACGAGTCAGCTACAAGCTCCCCATGAAAAGCATCCACATTTTTCAAACGGCGTGAATTATATTAAGAATCTGTTAGACATGTATTTTGGCAGCTGTTTGCGTTACATAATATTTGAATTCGAATATGAGAGGTTGGGAAATGCGAAAACATACATAATTATTACAGCAGTCCATTGGGCTGGGTTGTCATATTATGCCGTCGAGTTGAGGAGATTGGCTCTAAGCCTCTTGTTTGATCTGACTGATCAAGTCTTATCAACGAGTATTGTATATAAACCATATAAACTTCCATGCGTGATCCCATTAAGGGCCAAAAGATCAGGGATATATCCAAGCTTATTGCCCCCCCCCCCTGGCAATTCTGTAAGGAATTCTGTTTGTTTACCCACTTTTCGTGATGTTTGCGTACATACTACTTGATGAAATGCGATGTTCCTTTACTCACAAAGATATACCGATATTCGTTTGTGCTCCAGTTATAGATAATCCAATCAATGAGTATTTAATAACCTTAAACAATCAATCAATCTGATTTATCATATTTCATCTTGAGACTCGATTGAGCAACATTTCTTGTACAGATTAAAAAGATTGAAATTTTATGGTATTTTCTTTAGATTCAGTCGTCGGAAATATGTTGTTTTGGTCGGAAAAGTGACCGTAGGTTCGCTTTTGCGACCAACTGAATAATTCAAGACGAGTGAATCTAAACATACGCGATGGACAGCTTGCAGAATTAGGCTGGTGGCCTGAGAGCTTGCGTTGGGATATGACTGTCGCGTTTGGTTATGGTTAATATTAATTATATTTTCCTATTGTATCAGTGGAATAACATAAACAATCGCAGTTAAAAGGCATGTATAGAAGGTGTTTGCATACATGATCGTCTTTGTTGTACCCGAGCAGTAGACCTCAAATTTTATCAACTGCGTCAGAACACCTTTGCACAGAAACCCTTTTCTCCCCCACTATACGAGAAACATACGCGTGTCCCGGGTGAGACAGCAGGGTGGGATAATTCTGTCCCACCCACCCCACGTGACATACTCATTTGCATATTTTATTAGGTCGCCGGAACTATTTCATCATCGTCTGCACAACTGTAAATAAACAAAATGGCTTCACGATTTCCCGCATGTAATCCACGTACCATTCAAAATCAACAATGTTGATTTGTTTCAACCCCCATGTATCTCTGCAGATTTAATAATATCACTGCGCGAATTTATCGATCGATCAATAATCTCACAATGCCCGTTACATTAGAGTTTGACACGCGCGAATTCATTAACCCCTTAACGGACAGTGTTATTTATTTATTATTTATTTATTGATGTTTAAGGTCACATATAACGGACAGTGTTACAAATCATTTTTTTAGTATATACCTATGGTATACCTAACTTGTGTACGATCTTTCCGATGAAATTGTTCGTTTTTCGAAAGGACTACGACTTGATAAATTGACAGCACGTGACCGCCAATTATTTATAATGATGTAATCCTCGTGTGGGGGGAGAAAAATCACCCTCGATGAGTCCGAAGATGGGAATGGGGAAATCTCACCCTCGGGGCAAGATATTTGAACCAGACCCTCGGCAAGCCGCGGGTCTGGTTCAACCATCTTGCCCCTCGGGTGAGATTTCCCCATCCCAACTCCAGACTCATCGAGGATCATAATAATCTTACACGTTGAGATAAGAACATAAATGTGAACGGGTTTAACACAACTGATGTATTTCTCTTTTGTTTCTGTTGGTGTTTATGCTTTTGCAATTTGCTCAACAGTAGGAACTCTGTCATGCCGAACAGTTTTAATTGCTGGTAACCGAGAGCCTGAAGAGGACCGTCGATTACAAGCAATAAATCTTAAGAATTTACGAATTTCCACGTGGTGAATAGGATTTGGATAGTGTTGCCTGCAGGCTTGTCACCGTTCCCGTATCGTACACATTTCCACAATGGATCGCTATGATACTAATGTTTTTTTTCTTTCTTGTTCCACAAGGACAGCTCATAGAAATGTAACATTAGCACGAGATTCTCATGTTGTAGTTAAATTTCTTTTAACTTGATTTCTAGAAATGAATTAGTATCATGACAGTTGGCAATTGAAAATTCAACCACGTTTTATTGAAATTGTGATCAAATCAAACCATGCCTGTTAATGCAAACGAATTTACGCTCACTTAGTAAATAATTGGGATCAGGCCGGGGGGAATCTTTTACTGTCAAATGAGAGGTTTTAGGAACCCTTTCTTCAGCAGAAGTCCAGTGTGTACTTTCATCTAATCGAGGAAAATAACACGATTTTCTATTGAGCGAGAGAACGTATATTTCTTTATTTATTTATTGGAGTTTAAGGTCACATATTTCTGCACAATGGCTAATCATGACCATGACAGTTTTACGGGTGGAGGAAGCCGGAGTACCCGGAGAGAACCACCGAGCAACGGCGAGCAACTGTCAGCTCCCCGACATACTAACTCCACACAAGCAGGGTTAGCATTGGTTGAAGACAAGTGCACCATTGACGTGCAGTACGCCTAAGTACACAGCGCCAGCGTGCCCCACGTGGGCAATGGGGGTGAAGTGTCTTGCCCAAGGACACAACGCGGTTGGCGCAGGTGGGAATCGAACCGAGGACCTCTCGGCTTGCAGCCTGCACCTCTACCTACTGAGCCATCGCGCCCTCGAGAGAACGTATAAACAGACTATGTGATGCTAACCCTTTGAACACGAGAGGTCGCTCTTCCGGGTCAGGACCAAGATACGTCATAATTTCATTAAATATTTAATTTATTTATTGGTGTTTAAGGTCACAATGGCGAATGCTGACCGTGACAGTTTTACGGGTGGAGGAATCCGGAGTAACCGGAGAGAACCGCCGAGCAACGACGAGCAGCTGCCAACTCCCCAACATCGTAATTCCGCACTGCAGCACAGGCAGGGTTAGATTGGTTGAAGACATGCGCACCATCGACGTGCAGTACGCCTTAGTACACGGCGTCATCGTGCGCCCATGTGGACGATGGTGGTTAAGTGGCTTGCCCAAGGACACAACGCGGGAGTCCGAATCGATCGCTCAGACGGTCACCCTGCCGAGGACTAACCGGGCTCGACGATGCTTAACTTCGGTGATCCGACGAGAACCGGTTACCTCAACGCCTATGCGCCCCCAATATCATTAAATAGGGGATGACTGCTACGTGAAATGTGTGTGGTAGACCAATCAATATTTTCAACGTGCAGGTTGAAAATATTGATTAGTCTACCCCTTATTTATTTATTTATTTATTTATTTATTTATTTATTTATTTATTTTATTGGTGTTTTAAGGTCACATATTTCTGCACAATGACTAATCATGACCATGACAGTTTTACGGGTGGAGGAAGCCGGAGTACCCGGAGAGAACCACCGAGCAACGGCGAGAAACTGTCAGCTCCCCAACATACTAACTCCACACTAGCAGGGTTAGCATTGGTTGAAGACAGTGCACCATCGACGTGCACTACGCCTTAGTACACAACGTCACCGTGCCCCCACGTTGGCAATGGGGTGAAGTGTCTTGCCCAAGGACACAACGCGGTTGCCACAAGTGGGATTCGAACCGAGTACCTCTCGGCTTGCAGCCTGCACCTCTACCTACTGAACCACCGCCCCCAGTCTACCCCTTAAATAATAAACACTGACATGGGAGATACCCTCACAGCTCAAACGATTAAAATCTCACCAGTGCCGTAGTATTGTGCAGTTAGATTAGCTTATACCCCCAATGAATTATTTTGAAAATATTATCGAAGTCCTGTTAAAAATATACTAGACAATGTCTCTATTCTATCTACCGGAAGTGCCAGTACTTACCACATGATCAGTTCGTCGCTTGTGTGCATTGAGGTGTCATTTGCAATACTAAAACATAACATATGGCACTTCGAGGTGCTCAAGCGACGAACTGACGGCTCGTAAGTTCATGTTTCATTGCGTTTCAAATGTTTCATAGATCCTACAATATGCTTTATTGTTCTACATTTGGAAATATAATTAAATTGGTTGAAGGCACGTGCACCTACGTGCAGTACGCCTTAGTATTCAGTGCTACCTTGAGCAATCGAGATTACAGTGCCTTGCCAAGGATACAATGCAGTCATCACTTGTTGGGATCGAACCGTGTACTTTTCTGTTTGAAGTGGAGCAATGCTATAACCACTGAACTTCTGCGATCCGGTGAAAGATAATTATAATAAAAGAATGACTTTGTTCGTCTGATGCGTTGCATATGCGCAGATCCGTAAGTTGATATTCTTCCAAATAAAATGAGCTACAAAACCCTCGGTAACAGACGATATGTGCAAAGAGACCCTTTCTATGTCATTATTTGGTTAACGTCTTTCGTTTAACCCTTTACCTAACATGAAAAGCAGACGACACTTGCAAAAAAAATTCTTGAATAACTATTTTTTTTCATTTTTTGTCTCAAAAACATAGGTTATGACCCCTCGTTGGAACGAGCTCGACGAGCTCGTTCCAAAGAGAGGTCATAACCTATGTTTTTGAGACAAAAAATGAAAAAATAAAGAAAATTAATTGGAGATTTTTGAGAAAAGCGCTGGCCGGTTTTGGCCGTTACGTTGGGTAAAGGGTTAAATAATATATGGGAGGATTATCTCTTAAGTAACGTTAAACCTTGGAGTGCCAAACGGATTATCTCTTCAAGTTAACCCATTCAATCCTACAAACAGACATAGTTGTTTTAGTCAAAACATTGGTATGAGAGGGGCAGACGGTAGAATAAAGAGCGAATCTCTTATGTAATTTGAAATGGTTTAAAGTGATATAATGAAGGAGGAAGTAATGATGTCAGATATATATATATTTTGGGCCAAGTGGCTTTTCCCAGTTAGATTTAGAAACGCCACCGGTTTACGCCACAATAATAACATTGAGTACAGCTCAAATAACATATTCGTAATGATGGACCCAGGGAGTGGCGATACACGATTGTTGGTTTCCGACCGTTTATGCAGCGTTACGCGTTTTAAACGGTGGACTTCTTCTCATAAATCAGATGACTGTGGTAATCACTATCAAAACCAAACCCAGACTTCTTCGAAGTTATTTTCAAAGCAGTAAAGCAAATTTCGACATCCGAACAAGAGTCATAAAGCAATACAAAGGAACAATGCTGAAATTAGGCTTCTAACGTTATGTGAACGTCATTTATTCTATAATAAAATCTGATTTGCTTGAATATGATTGGTCGAGGTGCGTTTTTCATAACGTCACGTGAGAACAATAAGGTTCTATCTTCCAGTGGAAGATAGAACCTCATGGTTCTCACACGACGATAACTCAATGGATAATTTTCCTATCGTATGAATGTTTTTGCTTTGTCCCGCCCATTTGTCAAATACAAATATATGGGCGTGTCCAATGGTCCAAATAAACTGTTATTACTGCAGGTCCGATGTTATTCACACGGATTCTCTACACTAGTTTTTCTCTTCATCCCGAAAACTTATCACTAAAAACGACATGACATTACCAGACTAGTAAAGCAATCCAATTAGAAAGTCAGCGTAACTGGGTGTGAAAGACACTTGTGGTTCGTCGATTACCAACCAATAATAAGATGTGAAATGTGGAATCCAATTAAAGCAATATTTTCTTCTAATCAATCCAGCACAGTTTAGCGACTTCTGACAACCCACTGAATGAGTACAGTTAAAACTAGAAGTCCTGTCACAAATAATGCGATTATCTAGGCTTAATTGCGCGTTGGAATTGCGCGCAATTGCCATATCGAATGGCATCCAAAGCACGGCAGGTTCTCCTGGTTACTCATAGCAAACACATGCAATGTTTCTGCCAATGGACCCCCGGGTTACCCGGAGGTCCATTGGCTGAAACATTGCTTGTGCACAGGCCATATGTACAGAATTTGATAGCTTTACTTGGGCCATAACGCGTACATTAACGCGCATATCAACGTGCTATTTGTGCGCATTTCATGACAGGACTTTTAGTGTTAACTGTAAATGATATAATTATTTTCGGAATTTTCATCCAGCTGATGACGATGACTTGAACTTTCCTATTAAAAAAATTCGAATTAAAACAAAACAAAAACAAAAAAACAAATGGATGCTCTCTCTCATTTTTCGTGTACAATAGAATCGCGCAATTGAAACAAAATAAAGCCTGAACTTGTTTAGATGCTCCAGTTTTATGGCATGCTAATTAACTGAAGCTCCGAATTTCACCGATAATAATCCGAAATTAAGACTATCTATACCCCTACCAACCGTTTTGCTAAGCTTGGCGAACGTGTTTTCATGGCAATTCGGGAGTTTTATCCTTCTCAGGAAAAAAATGGGAAACCACAACCGACACACTTTTAGATTACCGGAAAAAACAGTCTGAATTTTAAGCAATTATGAAGGCACTATCGATAAACGATCAAAAACGGCTGAAAACGCTGTTTCCTAAATTTAAATTTTAAAAGACTTTCTATTCTGAATAATAGTTAAATATTCAAACTGATAGGGAAAAAAATTGTAATAAGCCAGTCAACACTTTTCTATACTACTCTACAGGAAAATGGCCGTAGTTTACTTGATGATGAGGGAATTGAGGATATAAATACGCTAACACAGATTAAATCAGCTTAACCACTGAGCCACTTCGCTTCCGTCGTGTGCACAAAACTTTGTATGACTGCATTGATATAAAAGACGAAGACTTCAGTGGTGTAAGGGGACTTTATAATACAAGCAAATACTTTGAATTATATTATAAGAATTGAAATGAATTATCTGCTGCTTTATCAGAGTGGCAACTCCTGCAAAACTTAGCATGTCTATCCCACATTCATACTGCAAAAAGGAGCAGATAATTCATTTAAATTCTTTTATAAATTTCAGAAATGAACCATTAATATTTTAAAGGACGAGTCGTTTTACCTGGCGGTTAATTGCCATATTTTTTCATTTCAGCAATTCATAGTCATGGAGGAGAGATATAATCCTGAAAAATATAACTGTAAACGTTTCATTGTATTGGACTTTCAAGCTTTACACACAAGCTGAGTCTTGTCACTGGAAGATAAGCAACGTTCCAATCTATGGGTTTTGAAGATGCTAAAAAATATAGCAATGAACAATAATTCGATAGTTTGGGTTACATTTTGCGCATATCCATAAAACATACCGCTTAACACCTTCCCTAATGTAAAAAGTTATCCTTCCAGCGGCATTCACAAATATCACCATTCAAATTCTATTATGTTGGCAATTTTTTTGCTCATCCAAAATATAGCTTATGACTCCTCATTGGAACGAGCTCATCGAGCTCGTTCCCACGAGGGAGTCGTAAGCTCTGCTTTGGGTAGAATATCAGATAAGATAAAAGAAGATCTTTTTAAACTATCGTGCCTAGGCGTGTGAGCTTATTGTCATCCCTGGTGGGTGAGAGTGTGAGAAGGGAAAATCTCACCCGAGGGCAAGATATTTGGGCCAGACACGAGGCTTACCGTGTGTCTGGACCTAATATTGTGTCCCGAGAGTGAGATTTCCCCATCTCGCACCCACTCCCATCAGGGATAATTTTTCTTCCCCCCCAACCAAAACACACTTTGACGGCATCAATAGTAATACAGGGGCACGTGCAGCTATATTGAACAATTTTGTTGTCCGTTTCCGCAAAAAGACTGATTTGCTTTTCGGAAAGAGTGTACAAACGTTTTGTATATACCACATGTATATACCACGAAGTTAAATTTCAACGCCGGCAAGACTAAGGTTAAAGATTTGTAGCGAAATGAACATTGACACTTTCAGATGACGTCAGTGTCAGCAATATATTCGCATAACTTTTCCATGGGAATTTTGTGCAGCTCTCTCCAACTCATAATGGCATTCACCCAAAAATTTATATAAAAGAGTCAAGTGTCCTTTGGTTTTGCGGTCTGTATTTTTATTTCTATTTTCTTCGATAAACGTTCGCCTGCTAATATTTCTGAAACGTGACGCCATGTTGTTTGTTTACGGAAGAACGTGCGATGATTAAATAGTCCGCGCGCTCGTTAAATATGCTAATAAGCCTGTCATGTGGGTCTTGTGAGATAGATACCTTTTTCATATGACTCGTCCGTTTTGTTCACTTTAAAACATTTGATATTTTGTTTTCATATTAATCAGTGATAAATAAAGCCTTCCGTCAATTTCATTGGTCAGTTTCAAAACTAGACAATTTGATTGGCTGAACAAAATAAAACTGGGCCACATTTTCATAATTTGCATAATTAGAGTTGGGAGCTTTCATTGGTCAATTTCAAAACTGGACAATTTGATTGGCTAAACAAAATACAACTGGGTCACATTTGCATAATTTCAGTATGGAGAATTTACGTTATCTGTCCTATTTAGGGTGGGTTATATTGTATTAATCTTTTACCTACAAGAAAAACGCCATTTATTTTCTTTTATATTTTCACTTTTTGCTTCCAATACATAGGTTATGACCCCTCATTGGAACGAGCGTGTCGCGCTCGTTCCAATGAGGGGTCATAACCTATGTTTTGGAAGCAAAAAATGAAATTTTTTAGTTATATGAGGATGTTTTTTCCAAGTGCCGTCTGCAACTCAAGTTAGGTGATGGGTTAAAAAGTCATACTAAGTGACTAATTTGTGCGTGTGTGTGTCATATGATAAATAGAATATGAAATGAGTGTTTTTCTCGTATAATATTTATGAAACTCGTCCGAATTTTCCATTTGGGTTCGCCAAAACGGAAAATTCTTAGACTCGTTTCATAAATATTATATGAGAAAAACACTCACTCCATATCCTCTCTATCCCAAATGGCCTTCTCACATGAGACACGCATATCTTGCATAGGAAGTGTGTGTGTGTGGGGGGGGGGGGGGGGGGTGGGGGGGAGAGAAAAAAGGGTTACTTCTGTTGTCAATAACTATCACATAGTGTCACGCCATCAGAGTATGCACTTGTTATCTGACCTGTTATTTTGGAACAGATATCATTACATTTGCTAATGATTGAGGACATTTCGTTTAATGATCGTTGTAATTTGACTTGGTGCTCAGATATCAGAAGATTACAAAATATTCACTGGTGAAGCTAAAACTTTAACGAGTGAATTAGTGGTGCCAGTATAATATTACTTTACCTTGCAATGTCGGTGTAGTGAAGAGAGTGGTACGGTGTTGACGGACGTGTACTCCAAGAACAGATGAACTGATTTTTTATTCTTGTACTGAAAGCACTTGCACCTACGCTTCTGTAAACCGGCATTTATTTATTTATTTATTTATTTATTTATTTATTTATTTATTTATTATTTATTTATTTATTTATTCATTTATTTATTTATTTATTTATTTATTTATTTATTTTTATATTTATTTATTTATTTTCATATTTATTTATTTATTTATTTATTTATTTATTTATTTTTGTATTTATTTATTGGTGTTTAAGGCCACTTTTAGCATCTTTGGCTACAGGATGACCGCAACATGGTATGAGGTTAAGTTTTGTCAATCGTTTATACCTTTGTTGCCCACTTTGTAGGACCTCCACACCAGGACATGGTACCAGTTCCTATTTTATCAATAAAGCAAAACTTATGTACCAGAGTAAACAAGCACTGCCCCATTTCCAGGGATTTCCAAGGGGGAGTAACCCTGCATCATTCCAATTAAAAAAAATAGTTTTGATATCAAGTTCTAATTGCCATTCTGCAAGCTTATATTCCTGTCATAATTCCAATTGAGATTCAAAGCGTATTAACGAGTAGAGTGCTGGAAGCCCATTTTTGGGCTTTATTCTGAAGTGCAGGTGCGGAAACGTGGAGGCTTCATAGTCAGTGGATGTGCTTCCTATTATCTAGTAAGTAAAATTATTTTATCTGTAAGGACTTGATTTGATACAATTTATGGGAGAGTGCTTGCAGGCACTCTTCCATTAATTTTAACAAGGCAAAGACATGTGAACAAATTTTGATGACCCCCCAAAAATTCAGCTCTCTACCAGTTTTGTGATAAAGTGCGTAAATTGTTTGCAAGCCGAGAGGTCCTCGGTTCGAATCCCACCTGCGGCAACCGTGTTGTGTCCTTGGGCAAGACACTTCATCCCGATTGCCTACATGGGGGCACGATGACGCTGTGTACTGAGGCGTACTGCACGTCGATGGTGCGCATGTCTTCAACCAATCTAACCCTGCCTGTGCTGCGGTGCAGAGTTCAGAGTTACGATGTTGGAGAGCTGACAGCTGCTCGTCGTTGCTCGGTGGTTCTCTCCGGGTACTCCGGCTTCCTCCACCCGTAAAACTGTCACGGTCACGATTAGCCATTGTGCATAAGTATGTGACCTTAAACACCAATGAATAAATAAATATTTTAGAGATTTCAATTTTGTTGTTTATTTCCAAATGAAACAAAATTCGGCGTTTTGATTGGCTGAGAAGTACGGTGTAACTTGCAATCCACATTAGCTTTTTTACACCGTGGTTAACCACGGTGTAAAAACAAGAATACACAATAGCAGGCTATATGGCTAAAAAAATGGTACCCATTTTTAATTATTAATTCATACCTTCTGCTCGGTTATGTTAGAAGAAAAATAAAAATACAGGAAATTTAATATTTACGTGTAATAAAATATTACAGATATGGATGTCATTGGAACTGGCTCATTGAGCCAGTTTCAATGACATCCATATTTGTCTGGTTTTATTAAGAAACTTACAAAGTACAAATTTTCTGTCAGTTTTTTCCCCACAATTTAGGTTAAAGTATTAAGTACACCAAAACTGTTGGAAATAAATCTGTTATCCTTGTGTTTTCCAGGGTGTATGGGAATTTACACCGGTTTGGGAACTCATACACCCTGAGGCGAAAGTTTACACCGGTCGGTGAACTCATACACCATTCGGCTTCGCCTCAGGGTGTATGAGTTCCCAAACCGGTGTAAATTCCCATACACCCTGGAAAACACAAGGATAACGAATAATCTTTGCTCATTATTAACCTCTTATTGCACCGTATCTTTGCAATCTTGCTGGCATATGACTTATGTAGCCAATATTCACCCTTTCAGCATGATCACCGTGTATTTTTGCACGAGAGAAAACGTAAGTGGATCTGGTCCATATGGTATCATTACAGAACTAAATATTTCCCCACGGGCCACCATTATAACGTTCAGTCGAAAAAAAATATGATCGCATCCAGGGGGGGGGGGGGGGGGGGTGGCGGTGGCGGTTCCATCAAAAATTTGCGAGACATTATGTGTGGGGTGCGGTGTCATAGGTGCACCAAAAACGTGCGTTCTCAAATGATGCAATTTTTCATAATTTTCTGCAATATATCATTTTTTTATGTTTCAATCCGCCGAGATAATACTGTGAATCAACCCATATATGTTAACTGCAACACAAGAAGCCGTTAATATGATATGCAATTTTTCATAATTTTCTGCAATATATCATTTTTTATGTTTCAATCCGCCGAGATAATGCTGTAAATCAAGCCATATATGTTGACTGCAACACAAGGAGCCGTTAATGTGAGCTGAAATCTGTGCAAATGTCACAAATAATACATGTTGGCGGAGGTGTGGGTGTCTGGTTCTCAGTATAGAAAATATGCCGAGAAATGCTTTATAATGCACCGGATACAACATGAATTAATGTAAAAAGGTGCAAGTATCAACTAATATTCTATTCACTTCAAGGGCTTCACTCATTCACTCAAATGTTAAAAGGATATTTGAGAATATTTTCTGTTGTTTACTCGTCATTACTTTGGTATTATGAGGGAGAAGGAGTGTTAGTGAATTGATTGTGACAACTGCCCTGTTTCAACTTGGTTAACACTCACAACACGCTTTCAAATTTCAAATATTGTTGCATGACCTAATCACAATATAATATTCAGTATAGTTTAACTTGCTATTATTGTGTTTTAAAACTTTACCACATGTATCATTGGTAACTTGAGATTTTGGAAAATTGACAAATAGCATTTTCAACTGATTTTTTATTGAGAATTAGGCAAAAATAAACAAAAAATAAATAAACCATACTAACAAGGTTAGTACTTGGAGTCACTTGTGGAATCAATCATACAGACTCCTGACAGAATCAAGTAAACAATAAATACATGGATCAGAATGGATTGAATTTTTTGTCATTTTTAGCTTACTTCTAGGGTACAAATCAGGGGAATAATTTAAACATATTTTATTTACGTCAAATCATGGAAATTGAGTTGGGCATATCTTAGGCCATCATTCATACTTTCATGGACATTGAACTGTTTTGGATGAGATTTTCAAGATTTCTGAAGCCTCAGTTTGAAAACAGGAAGTGAAACTAACCTTTCTTGGTAAAGAAAAGGTGTAACATGTACCTAGATGTTTCTCAAAGCAATTCGTAATTTCAACGGGAAAGCGGGACTGGGTGTCTGAAAATGGCAGTAGAATTGCAGAAGGTGGTGGGTGGGTGTAAAAAAGCGCTAAATCGAAAAATGGGATATGACGTCTGCAAATTTTCTACACACCCCCTCCCCCCCCCCCCCCCCCCCCCGTCGCATCACTTTAATTTTGGCATTCAAATATCTTTTGTCAAATGTAACCCTTCAGACAACTTTTTCCAACCCCAAAACAGGAGGTCGTGCAACAAATTAGAGAGAACAATGTCACGAAGGGAAGTACCGGTCAAGTGCACATATTTTGCAGGAAATTCCCTTCAAAAACACACAAAAAGTAAATTGTATCTTTTAGGTCATATAGTCATCAAATCACCCTCTTCTTTATCAGGAATAGTCAACAATAATGCAATATTTCAATAGAATGTTTCAAACGTTTATTGAAACAATAAATTTTCCCAAGGCTGTTTATTTTTACAGACTGCATCATTTCCGAGTGCAACATTTCAAGGCGGGTAGCTCCAATTCAAATATTTAGTTCAGTGATACCTATAATTATCCCCAAATGGGCTTAAAACTGGTATTGCCTCCAAAAGAATTTTTCTAGTCCGTTACCTACTAAATTAGCTGAGACGGGTGAGAATTTACAGCTTTCTTTAAAAAACTACCCAGATCCTAAAATAAAACTAAAATCTGCATCAGCATACAATATTTTTAACCATACTGCAAGCAAAATAGTGCCCCAACCCCCACGAATCAATATGAATGTGAATTTTGTTTCAAAAACTGAGGATGCATCTATATATTTCACCAATATAAAATTACTCTGCCATTTTATCCTAACAACTGATGTCAACTTTTCTTCTACCTAATGATGTGGTAACCTATAGCCCTGAATAGGATCCGCCGGTATGCCCCTTTTCATCTAAGTCTATGAATTATATCAAAATTAATTGATATTGACCCAAAACAAACCTAGTGTGATATTAAATTGCCCATCTGGGATTGTTTTTAAATCACAATCTTGCTTCTGAAGACATTTCACATTGTGTTTGATAATTTGTTTGCAATGTTTGGCAAAGAAAAAGCCTCAGTTTTCTCAGTTAAGGCACCTGGAGTCATTGGTATGGCACTGACAAAACATAAAATAGTGTTTTTTCCAACTGTGGTATCTCATCACACTGTTAAAATGCCTTTAATACCATCAAATATTGATTATATAGTGCAACGCTTGTGCTGCAAGTACCCATAATAGCACTTTCGCAACTTTTGTTTTAATCCCCACAGACACCCATTCTGATAAAAAGAGTGAAATTTTAGAAAATATGTTTCCAAAGAGAATGACTCAGACATTTCCTTCAAGAATATAGTGATCTTTGATGTTGTTTAATATATTTGTGTGTTTGTTTGTGTGTGGATAGGGGTGGGGTGGGGGGGGTGAAAGACAGTCAGCTGCCAATTTTTGAAAATGCAGATCGGCCAAATGAAACACCTTGTCTGATGAAGAGACAGACAGACAGATAGATAGGTTTGCAGTCACACATCTAGGAAGTTT
This sequence comes from Pictodentalium vernedei, assembly GCA_031216915.1. Taxonomy (NCBI): domain Eukaryota; kingdom Metazoa; phylum Mollusca; class Scaphopoda; order Dentaliida; family Dentaliidae; genus Pictodentalium; species Pictodentalium vernedei. The sequence continues at coordinate 554,196,395 of CM062294.1, read as the reverse complement.
ACATGAGAGTACTGAATGACATACAATGAAACATATAGTGGAAGAACCAGGACAGGGTTGTCAAAATTAATAGAAAAATAACTCAGTGGACCAGGAGGGCTGCAGTCTCAAAGTAACTCATAAGAAACTGAAAGTGTATGATTTTAACTTCAGCCTCTAAAACATGTTGTACAGTCTTTCCAAATGTTTATCATCAGCAGGAGGGTTAAGTATGTATGGGGAGGGGACTTGGTTCAGGGAGAGAGCAATATTTCACAACTGCCACTGTAAATGTATTTGTGCTTATCATGGGAACGATGACAGCACTAGTACTAGACTACTATATTGGTAGCTATGCACAAATGCCATTCATTCACATTTGCCGTTTTATTATGTTATTTCTCCTCTCCCCAAATTTGTGTTCCAAAATACCCTTTCAATGAAGGAACTGTTTTCCAACATTTAAAGAGCATAATATAGAAGAGAAAAACTTCTAAATACCGGTGAATATAAGAGCAGTATTGGTTTTCTGGCCGTGATTGAATGGCGATTTGGGAAGGGGTTGAAAGATTGGAATCATCCTGACCCTTACTAATATTTATGTTATTTTATTTTATTGGTGTTTAAGGTCACATACTTATGCACAATGGCTAATCGTGACCGTGACAGTTTTACGGGTGGAGGAAGCCGGAGTACCCGGAGAGAACCACCGAGCAACGACGAGCAGCTGTCAGCTCCCCAACATCGTAACTCTGATCTCTGCACCGCAGCACAGGCAGGGTTAGATTGGTTGAAGACATGCGCATCATCGACGTGCAGTACGCCTCAGTACACAGCGTCATCGTGCCCCCATGTAGGCAATCGGGGTGAAGTGTCTTGCCCAAGGATACAACGTGGTTGCCGCAGGTGTGATTCGAACCGAGGACCTCTCGGCTTGCAGCCTGCACCTCTACCAACTGAGCCACCGCGCCACCCCCCCCCCCCTTACTAATATAAGAGGGAAACACGGTTTAAATAAATGTGTTAATAGGATAAGATAGACTATTAGTTAGCAGCTACCGGGTGTTATAGTATGCTCCTATGCTCCTGGGAAATACACTTGCTCACAATGTGAATGTGCTTGCATTAACAGTCTTCGTTTTGACAATATATAGCCTTTATTGCTGACTGTGACAAAAATGTAACTTTTCAAAACAATAAAACAGTTTTGTAAGGTGTATGGTCCCCCAATAAACATTTAAATGTGAAATAATTCCCCAAAATCATAACTGAATCTGGTTTGGAAGCCAAACAAATATTTGCTATGGGTATCACAGAACTAAATATTTTCCCACATGCCACCATTATAACGTTCAGACAAAAAAACATATAATCGCATCACTTTACTTTTGACATTCAAATATCTTTGTCAAGTATAGCCCTTCAGACAACTTTTTCTGACCCCAAAACAGGGGGTCATGCAACAAATAATTGAGGAAAAAAATTACACAAAGGTAAGTACCGGTCACGCGCACATATTTCTCAGGGAATTCCCTACAAGAACACACAAAAAGTAAATTGCATTTTTTAGGTCCAAAGGTCATCAAATCACCAGGTTTTTATCGGGAATATTCAACAATAATGCAAGATGTCAATAGAATGTTTCAAACGTTCATTGAAACAATATATTTCCCCAAGGCTGTTTATTTGGAGATTACACCATTTCCAAGTGCAACATTTCAAGGCGGGTAGCTCTAATTCAAATATTTAGTTCAGTGATACCTATAATTATCCCCAACCCTATCAAAGAGACATTTTACCACTTTCATGAAATAACAGAGCCATTTCTGCATTACAATCCAACTTTTAGCTTCTGCTGAGTCAAAAACATGAGAAATTTACCCTTTTAAGGAAAAAGTGTCCAAAAATTTGTCAAATGAGCTTAAAAACTGGTAATGCCTCCAAAAGAGGCGGGTAACTCTAACTGAAATATTTAGTTCAGCGACACCATAAGCAAAACCGAGGGTATCTGTTACCATTTGCACAATGAGTGTATCAGTCTTTCGGCCATGTCACGAAGAGCATAGTTGTATGAATGGTATGGACTGGTTATTTAACCCTTTACCCAATGCAGACGATATCAAAATTCATTAATTTAAATATCATTTTTTGAAATTTTTCTAACAATTTCAACAAAACCATATCATGTGATCCCTCGTTGGAACGAGCTCGACGAACTCGTTCCAACGAGGGGTCACATGATATGAATTTGTTGATTTTTTTTGAAAAATAATATTTTTTCAACTGCTGAATTTGCATATTACGCTGGTGGATGCGGCCGATTCGTTGGGTAAAGGGTTATTGGGTATAGACTCGTTCAAATTACACGTTCCTGTGTTTTGTCGCCCTTGTTTATTTCACTATCCCCCATCTGTGTTTTTGTGCTAATTCACTCTAATCAAAAATGAACAATAATATCGCAATTTCCCCCATCAAAAGAAATTTTGGTGTCCCGGATATTGGTTCGGTACAAACCGTTCGGCCGTATCCGCTCCCACGCCAATGAAGACACTTCCATTGCTTGAGGGGACAAGGTAGGAGTGCGACGAACAATTTGCCTTTAATCTGTGTGACGTGGACTCAGGCACACTTGTACCCGTGTGTTTTCCGCTGCTTGGTGGTTATCCAGGTATTGAGCTCCGTCCACCCGTCAAGCTACACCCCCAAACAATGGCAAGACAATGTAAATACAAGCATTAAGAGTAGGAAGATATTTTGTCTTTTAACTGCCCTTCGCAATCTGAAAACGAAAGTGTGGATCAATATCAATAAAGTGAGGATGAAAGGACGTTGCACTGTAAACCAAGACACGTTACCGGTCAGCAGGTAGTCCTAGTAAAACGTGAGGTGTAGGGGCGTTACACCATTCCACAACAAAACGTCATCTGTGTTTTTCGAGAAGCAGTCGGAGAGAGTTCTACTGCCCACACTCTAAAATCAGTTGGGTTAAAAATCAACCCAAATTATCTGAGTTGAGTGAATATGAACCCAGGTGGGTTCATATTCACTCACTCCAGTTAATTTAGGTTAATTTTTAACACAACTGATTTTAAAGCACAATAGCTGGCGTGTTCAAAGATTTTTGCACAGGCATAAAACTGTCACTGTTTATTGCAATTTGGTGATATGTGATTCTGAGAAGTCCTTGACAGAAATCACGGCTATCAACAGGACATTGATTGTCGCGGGTAATTCTGGTGATTACAGACATCTTATTTGAAAATTTAAGCGAGAACCATTTGTAAACGTATTTAGGAAACGGTGGGCAAGTTCATGTCATAGTGAGGCAAGCATAGAACTCCATTACCGCCCCGCCCACTACCCACCCTCAATAACTGGAGATGATTACGAACCCAATCGCAAGGAACAATCTATTAATCAGGCATTAGGTTTGACTGGCGGCCGTTTTTGTTTTGGAGAGCCCCGCAAGAAGATGGATTCAATATGGTTCGTCGAAAAAAAAATTTAAATTAGAGTAACCCGTCTTGAAATGTTGCGATCTCCAAAGATAAACAGCCTTGGAAAAGTATGTTGTTTCAATAAACATTTGAAACATTGTTCTGACATCTTGCATTATTGTTGAATATTCCAGATAAATAAAGAGGGTGATTTGATGACTTTTTGGGCCTAAAAAATAAATTTGACTGTTGCTGTGTTTTTGTTGGGTATTTCCTGAAAAAATATGTGCAGGTAACCGGTATTTCCCTTCCTGTCAGTTTTCCTCTCTTAGTTGTTGCTTGACGCCTCATTTTCAGGCCAGAAAAAGTTGTCTGAAGTGCTATATACCTGACAAAGATATTTGAATGCCAAAATTAAAGTGATGCGAACATATTTGTTTTCGCCTGGACGTTATAATGGTGGCCTATGGGAAAATATTTAGTTTCGCGATGCCATGAGAGAGTTGAGTGGGTATGAAAAATTCAGACAAACTTCATTTGGTTTCGAACGATGGACGATGTATTTGTCACACTTTTTAATTTTATTTCTATTTGACATATACGAGAGGAATAGAAATTTCAAATTTCAATATGCCGACACATTGTTGGAAAATAAATCGCTTTATGGAGACATTATTCAATTGTAGATTAACAGAATGAAATGATGTCTGTCGGAATATTTCATTACCTATCTTTTATCGGATCCCAAAGCGACAGAACGAAGAATAATGACGCGCCTATAAAGTTAACAAATCCACATTCATATTAATCATTCGGTTGTCTCCTTTGCGCGTTCTGGAAAAATTTCTGACGGCCGAGCATTGATTCACGCAAAAAACGTCTTCGAAGACATTGAATTATTTAACACTTATGCTGCCGAAACCGACTATTGTCACCTATTTTATGATGATTATCTGTACGTTCTGGTATACGCAGATCAAACCTACCATCTGATTAATTGTTGGAAAGGGCTCAGAGAGCCCTTTCCAACAATTAATCAGATGATAGAGTTTCAAGTATGTCATAAATTTTATTAACCTTCCGCGCAAACAGGCATACATAGAGGGCCTCCATATATGGATAAAGTGGGCGTGGCAGTAAATGGGGTTAACAATACAATATTTCCACGTTTTATATCAATGTTTATGTATTTGCCGGGGGGAGGGGGGGGGTCAGTAGGTAGAGGTGCAGGCTGCAAGCCGAGTGGTCCTCGATTCGAATCGCACCTGCGGCAAACGCGTTGTGCCCTTGAGAAAGACAATTCACCCCCATTGCCCACGTGGGGGCACGGTGGCGTTGTGTACTAAGGCGTACTGCACGTTGATGGTGCACCTGTCTTCAACCAATGATAACCCTGCTTGTGTGGAGTTAGTATGTTGGGGAGCTGACGGTTGCCCCCCTTTGCTCGGTGGTTCTCTTCGGGTTCTCCGGCTTCCTCCACCCGCAAAACTGTGATGGTCATGATTAGCCGTTGTGCAGAAAAATGTGACTGTAAACACTAATAAATAAATAAATAAATAAATAAATAAATAAATAAATAAATAAATAAATAAATAAATAAATAAATAAATAAAATAAATAAATAAATGTATTGGAACTCAGATTATTTTATATTTTTATTAATTATATACAAAAACTGCCGTGCAGGTTCTATAGCTCAAAACAACGCCTCCCTTTGTGCAGATTGTTTGGGCTGACCTGTGTGGAGGGGACTTCATGACCCCACGCTGCTCGAATACATCATCCGTTTCTCTTCGTCTGCGTTCAGTTTGTCTCACACTGAATACGGCAATTTTGTAATAATAACACTTTGGCCCGCCGCTAATTTGTCGCGGTTCTCATGTGAGAAGGCCTTGAAAAATCCTGTGCTTGCAAGTGCTTCCATATTCTCGTCTCTCCTGTCCTCCCAACACCCAAATACGATCTGTTTGATGACATCCCGTACCCCATTCATCTCAATCTTTCCAATAGGAAACCAACCCCTCCTCCTCCTTAGTGTCGACGAATAACCACATATCCTTCATTCGGACATCCCACTTCCCCATTATACTCGCAGTGAATCTTGTTCTGTTAGACTGATATTTTGGCCATTCTAATAGAAAGTGTTTCAGAGTCTCCACGACACCTGAATTATACATTTCGCACTCTTTTTTACTATCTTTCCCAATTTTCCCTTAAGCTCCAACGACCGTTACCTCTCCTTAAACAGCAGTGACCCCTCAAATCTGCGTTGAAGGCACTCTTCAAAACCTGGCTTCCCTTTATCATGCAAATCACCCAAAGACCTCTTTGCTTGGAAATCGTCTCGCCAATTTCGATGACAGTCTTCCATGACTCTTTCTCTGGCGTTTTTGTTTTCACCCCTGAGTTGTCCCCACTTCTAATTAAGATTATTAACCCCTCACTTACTCGGTTAAACCTGTCATTTGAATTTCAGATATTCTGAAACATTAGTTTACATCATCGGCTGTCGTGGAGAGTTACCAAATAGTTAACCCATTACCTAACACGGAAAGCAGACGACACTTGCACAAACAAATTCTTGAACAACTATTTTTTTCATTTTATGTCTCAAAAACATAGGTTATGACCCCTCGTTGGAAAGAGCTCGATGAGCCCGTTCCAACGAGGGGTCATAAGCTATGTTTTTAGACAAAAAATGAAAAAAATAATGAAAATTAATTGGCGATTTTTGAGAATAGCGCTGGCTGGTTTTGGTCGTTACGTTAGGTAAAAGTTTAAGATAACAGTCGTTAAGATTATCCTATCTCTGATCTTCATTCACCTAATCTCATCCCTGATTGCTTCTAGTATCTTAATATTTTTATTTTTTTTTTGACGGGGGGGGGGGGCGTAACACTCCCTCCATCCTCCAGGATTTACGCCCCTATCCATGATCGCTTCTACTATCCTCCTTTCGATACGACGGAACACTGTGACAGTATCATTTCCAGATGGCTGCTGCCAAAGAGTGTTTGATAACTTGGGAGTCTTCGTCGTAGGTATTTAAAACCAGAAGCCTCTGCCATGAAAACCAAGTTGATTTTCAACTCGACAACCATGTGGAGTCTGATGGCCCCAAGAAAGAAACTCAAATTAACACTCAGCTTATCCCTAATTTAAAAGCTTCACAAAGACATTCATAAGTATCTTATGCGTACTGCTATATGACGGCACCTTTCTTTGATGGTGTAAAAATGCATGAAGTTTTATAGCTGAAGCTTGTACTCTGTTAGGAGGTACTAACAATTACTAACGTGCCTCAAAGTCCTAATACCATCCATTCCTACCCGAAAGGCATAAATATGGATTACAATAAAGGAGGCTGTCGAAGATAGATTAGGCAATAAAATGGAACTTTAGTCTTTACCTAAAACTAATAGCAGACGACACCGGCAAAAAATTATTGAACTACTAAAAGCATTCATTTTAGCTAACAAAAATAAAGATTATGATCCATCATTGGGACGAGCTCGTCGAGCTCGTCCCAATGATGGATCGTAAGTTATGTTTCTGAAAAATAATAGAAATTTGATTCGTGAGTAGCCATGGCGGTTATGGTAGTTGGTTTAGGTAAACTGTTATTTATTTATTTATTTATTTATTTACTGGTGTTTTTTAAGGTCACATATTTCTGCATAATGGTTAACCATGACCGTGACATTTTTACGGGTGGAGGAAGCCGGAGTACCCGGAGAGAACCACCAAGTAACGGCGAGCAACTGTCAGTCAGATCCCCAACATACCAACTCCACTCAAGCAGGGTTAGCATTGGTTGAAGACGGGTGCACCATCGACGTGCAGTACGCCTTAGAACACAACGCCACCGTGCCCCCACGTGGGCAATGGGGGTGAAGTGTCTTGCCCAAAGACAAGGTAAACTGTTAAGTAGCAAGAAAAAGGCGCTCTGTGGCTGCAGCATACTTTATTTCTACTCCATCCTGCAAATCTAAAATTAACTCGTTCCTTAGAGGAGGACCCTATTATGTTGGGCATTTCCACCCGGAAACGTTCTTAAAAGTGTCAATAACTATTCCGATACTCAATAAAGTTCAATTCCTTCAACCACTGCTACTCGTGTTAAACACATTTGCTATTCGTGTTATATAACATTTACATTTGTGTTTGAGTTTGATGTTTGATTGAATTGTTTAATGCTATTCCGGGTTCTGTCGTGACTTTTGATACTTTTGTACATCCTCCCAAACAAGTAACATCGCTAACCCGTTGTCTAACATGGTTATCCACGGTTATTTGTGAATACCACAGGCTGGATATGGCCCTTCCTCTTGGCAACGAAATGCAAATAGAAAATACACACCTATGTTCCATTCCGATACAAATAGTAATAAAACACCATCATACATGTGGTTACAGAGGCTAACAAGGTTTTAGTCTAAGCTTTCGGTGGCTCGGTAGATATAGATGCAGGCTGCAAGCCGAGAGGTCCTCGGTTCGAATCCCACCTGCGCAACCGTGTTGCGTCATTGGGAAAGACACTAAACCCCAACTGCTCACGTGGGGCACGGTGGCATTGTGCACTAAGGCGTTCTGCACGCCGATGATGCACTTGTCTTCAACCAACGCTAACCCTGTTTGTCTGGAGTTAGTACGTTGTGGAGTCTGACAGTTGCTCGCCGTTGCTCGATGGTTCTCTCCGGGTACTCAGACTTCCTCCACCCGGAAAACTGTCCGACACGAGGTGACCCCGGCTGTCGAAAGTGTCCTTAAACCCCAATATATAAATAAATAAGTCGAAGAGTCAGACATTGGTTATCATGTATATTGAAGTCAACAAGCTCGAAACTTGGAGAATGGCAGAGGCGGTCCGTGCGCCTTGTGTTTATTTGTGAAAAGTTTACCATGGCAGTTAAGGACTGTGATGGGTGTATAATTTCCAGGTTGTTCAGGAATCTCCCTTGTTATTACAAAACATTGTATAATCCATTAATATAAAATTCTAGGTGGAGGTACAGTAGAATCCTCTTAATTGAATATCCATTTTGCCAGTGAAAATTATTCAATTAACAGGAGTAGACAATTAACAGGGATTTGGTCAGTTTCCTGTGTTCTGGAAGGAAACTAAGCATTTATTCTATTATATCTTGTTTGACAGAGCTCATAGAGCTCTGTCAAACAAGATATAATAGAATAAATGCATGTATTGGATGTAGTTAGGCCAAAAAGGTTGATAAATAAGGGGAATTTGGTGCGTGTCACAGTGATTTTTTTGATATTTTAGAAAAATTTATATACAATTAACAGGAGTTTACTCTACAACCCATATTATTTATTATTTATTATTTATTGGTGTTTAAGGTCACATATTTCTGCACAATGGCTAACCATGACCGTGACAGCTTTACGGGTGGAGGAAGCCGGAGTACCCGGAGAGAACCACCGCGCAACGGCGATCAACTGTCAGCTCCCCAACATACCAACTCCACACAAGCAGGGTTAGCATTGGTTGAAGACAGGTGCACCATCGACGTGCAGTACGCCTTAGTACACAGCGTCACCGTGCCCCCACGTGAGCAATGGGGGTGAAGTGTCTTGCCCAAGGACACAACGCGGTTGCCGCAAGTGGGATTCGAACCGAGGACCTCTCGGCTTGCAGCCTGCACCTCTACCAACTGAACCACCGCGCCCCTCTACAACCCATATGCAATTAACAGATCAAATTTGTACTGAAGGTATGGTAAATGGTTTTGTGTTTGAAAATTATATTCAATTAACAGGAATATACAATTAAGAGATATCCAATTAAGTGGGCTCCACTGTATTTGCTAAATTTTTTCCGGTGAAGAACGAAAACTTGCAAATTACTGCAAAACACATCCGCTAAACAAAGGGCCAAAGTGAACATTAGTGTTGACAGATGATATACTGATATTTTTAATGACGGATTATCTGTGAACCAGTTGCTTCTCATAAGCTTGCCATAAAAAAACAAGTTTTCCTTTTGTTTTCGTTTATTAAAAGTAACAAAAGAAAACTTGACTTTATTTTTGTACTGATGTCATATGGGTGCTCTCATACAATTACTTGCTTCTTAATTGGACCTTCCTTGTGCGTCTAATAATTTCAAGGGCGATAACTTTATCGAAAGTCGATTTTCATGACGATATATCCCGATACTTCACAAGGTTAGCAAGTGGATAATTTATTTATTTATTTTTAATTTATTGGTGTTTAAGGTCACATACTTATGCACAATGACTAAAGCATGACCGTGACTGTTTTACGGGCGAAGGAAGCCGAGTACCCGGAGAGAACCATCGAGCAACGACGAGCAGCTGCCAGCTCCCCAACATCGAAACTCCACACTGCAGCACAGACAGGGTTAGATTGGTTGAAGACACGCGCACCATAGACACTCGGGGTTAAGTGCCTTGCCCAAGGACACAACGCTGGAGTCCGAATCGATCGCTCAGGCGGTCAGCCACCGAGGACTAACCGGGCTCGACGTTGCTTAACTTCGGTGATCTGACGAGAACCGGTTACCGCAACGCCATCGCGCTCCCAAGCAAGTGGATAACAATATTTCGAAATATTAGTTTACATTTACGCTTCAAAGATACAAAACAAAGTTGATCCTCGTATTTATTTTGTATTTTTGGTATTATTATTTATTAATTAATCCTTTAAATCTAGTGGTACATTCCATGCCAGTTCAATGGCAGCAATTGGAAGAGTCCATATTCATTATTTGGGGGTACGCTAATCAATATTTTCAACGTGCAGCCTAAAGGCTGCACGTTGAAAATATTGATTGGTCTTCCCTACACATTTACTGAACAGCCATCCTTTATAATGTCGTTATGACGTGTTATGTTCCTGGCCGGAAAAACGGCCGCTCGCGCTTAAAGGGTTAAGTGCAAAACCAAATTCAACCCGTGTCTTAACTTAATGGAAAAATACACTTATTATTATACATTTCCTAGGAAAGATGGTCTGAAGGTAACTGAAGTTAGAAACAGTTTATTCAATTAATTATAAATGACATGGAATATTTGTCTACTTTCAGGATGGTGCTAAATTTTATATGCAAACGCACAATGTACCAACTGAGCTTCAGAAACGAGTACAGAGATGGTACGATTATGTCTGGTCGAGGTAGGTGATCACTAATCCATGTTACAGTAAGACCAAAATCTCCATCCTCTAACCGGATGAGACCTCGCGTAGTTTCTTCTATGTTTACGGCTGCAGTAGCATATCTTACCGTCTGACATCATCAAGCGAAATATTTGAAATGACGTTGCCAATGTCACAGTTAATTTAACAGCTTAATTTTTCGGGATTTTTTACACGTGCAGCAGACTATGTCCAGAAGGCAATACTATAAAGCTTTTACAATTGTATTTTCTAGAATTGTATTTTCTACCTATTAATATGACTGACTAAAATGAATCATTGGCATTTTAAAAGAAATGGCATTTTGCAAACTGGCAAATTGCCATATCTTTGAAAATGCTAATGCTTCATTTTAACCAATGTAAAGCCATAACTTGCAAATACAATTCTAGAAAATACAATTGTAAAGGTTTTATAGTACTGGCCCCTGAATGAAGTATTGTTTCAATTAAAAATCAGTTTAATGTTTCAACTAAGATGAATGATCACGACCTTTGTCTGTTTTATTGCTTATTTGTCAAGTGAAGTCGTGGGGTATACGAGAGGTTTATTTACTAAATTTGTTATCGTTAATTTCTTGGTTCGTTCCACAATGTGGTTTTTGGCTGTGAGTCCGGGCAGCAAACCTCAGACCATAACTTAGAATAGTTCGTTTGTGTAATGTAATAAACCTCTAAAATATCGGAAAAGTTATATGTATTTTCTACTAGGTTGACAGCTGATAACTGCAGAAAAGATTCCGGTTGAACTTAACGCATTCGAGGCATCTAACTCCGATTCGATTCCATATGTCACAGTGTTTCGACTTGATTGGAATCTCAACTTCACGAGCGAAACGTTTGCTAGCTCTTCCTTTGTAACAAGTCTTTTCTCTCAGAATTTGCAACTGGGCGGATAACTTACTTCTCCCATTTTTCCCATAAACCACCCCTTCATTTATTAATTAATTTATTTATTTATTTTTTTTTTTATATTGGAGTTTTACGACACTTTGGACAGCTAGGGTCGCCTCGTGTCGGACAGTTTTACGGGTGGAAGAAGCCGGAGTACCCGGAGAGAACAACCGAACAACGGCGAGTAACTATCAGACTCCCACACAAGCAGGAATAGCATTGGTTGAAGACACATACACCATCGACGTGCATTACGCCTTAGTACACAGCCTCACCCTGCCCCCGCGTGGGCAATCGGGATCAAGTGCCTTTCCCAAGGACACAAAGCAGTTGCCCCGGGCGAGGGATCGAACCGTGGACCACTCGGTTTGAAGTTCAATGCCGTAACCACTGAGCCACCGGGCTCCCACTGCCCTCTTCATTGTAGTAGGCTAAAGTGTCAAACAGATTCTAGGGCATCCCAGCTAGCACTCCCTCCCAACCCAATACCACATACACACAAACATGTGAGACACACGCAAACAAATTAACGTCATTCTTCTTGTTACATACCATACTGTACGAAACAAAGAAAAATGGGGTAAACCTCGGTCACAAAAGACTACGCAGAGAATTTAAATTCGTAACTATACGAAAAAAATAAAAATGAAGCTGCTGGAAAAAAGAAATGATTATTTATTAATTTATATTTATTAGGGTTTAACGGCACTTTAACAGCCAAGTTTATATCGTGTCGGTGACAGTTTTATGGGTGGAAGAAGACGGAGTACCCGGAGAGAACCACTGAGCAACAAAGAGCAGCTGCAAGCTCCCCAACTTCGTAACTTCACACTGCAACACAGGCTGGGTTAGACTGGCTGAAGACATGCGCACCATCGATATGCAGTAAGCCTTAGTACACGGCGTCATCGTGCCCTCATGTGGACAATCGGAGTGATTTACCTTGCTCAAGAACACAACGCGGGAGTCCGAATCGATCGCTCAGACGGTCACCCATCCAAAGACTAACCGGGTTCGACATTGCTGAACTTCGGTGATCAAACGAGAACCGGTTACCGCAACGCCACCGCTCCCCCACAAGAAATGATTGACTGATTAACTCTTTGCATGCTGCTCGAGGATATTCTTGCACAGTACAGAATTTTTCTTTTCACCGAAATAACAAAATTTGAGAAATTCTAATCAAATTGTCTCTCTGTAAAATGAATGGAATTTTCACCAAAGATTTCTTGAGTTGAATTTAGATGAATTTTCCATCAAATCTAGTCATGGCTGCTTTATAGCAGCCATGGCTAGATTTGATGAAAAATATCTTGAAAATACTCCGCGGGTTACGAGTTAAATTAGTAGCAACAGAAGTTCAACATCATGCGCGCTGAAAAGACAGTGGACACCTTTCGCACAATGAACGACGACTGATAAAAAATACAAATGGGAAATAGTAGTCGAAAATTCGTCGGACGGTCAAAAAACGCAGAATTGACGACTACGCATCCTTTTGTGGGAAAATTGTACCCTTCAAACGTCGTATCACTAGTAGTTTAAGAACATTACAATGTAAGGACACAGTTTTAGAGTGAACTGTGGATAAAAACGACAACTGACAGGAAGAACACAAATTCCAGTGACGTAGTACCCCATTCGCATTATCCCCCCCCCCCCCCCCCACACACACACAATACTGCTTGACCTAGCTATAGCGGATATAGGATAATATGAAGACCCAAGGGCTAATAGGATACCAACATGGATATATACCACTACTACCATATCACCCCACCCCATACGAGAAGTCCGACATCCACTGACCCGAATTACGTTATGTCAGATTGTATACTGGACAACAACAGCGGCCAGCATCTCTATGACGTCGCGCGCGTATCATGACGTCACGACGTCAATAGCAACGTCAACCGTTTCGCGGGAAAAACTTTCAAGAAACTCCATCTTCACCATTAATTTTCCATCACATACCCATGCTATATACCTATCGCCCCATGCATGCATATATCAATATACACGCCATAGCATACTATATATACAGTACCTACACCATTTGGCGGATCTAGCTGCAAGGAGCCGTACTTTTGCTCCCCCAAACGGCTCCGGTTCCTATGGGAATTTAACACTAGTTGCTCCCCCAAAGCTCCGGGTAATCAGGGACGATTCATACCTTACATACTACTAACATATTATGAGAGTCTGCAAATGTACACGTAGAAAAGGGGTTAAGAACCACCCCCACTCCTTCCTCCCACAGAGTCTTAAAGGCAGAACATGGTCCGCTAACTGAAAAGGTGTTTGTGGTCAAATTCCAACGGCGAGGGAACTGCAGCTTGTTCTTTTAAAATATTTGTCGTACTCTGCAGTACGAGGTACATGAATCACTACTATTTCCCAGTATGGTACTTTTTCACTCTACAAATATGTTTAATTTCAAATAAGACACAATAAGCAATAACAAATTTCCAGCTCATTGACCTACATGGTGGTTCATGAGCTGAAAATCTACACGTGCTTTTTGTGCCTTTTAAAAAGCTTCGTGAATAATTCTTGGGTGGAAAATCTACCCCACATTGATATATGAGTAATTCACCCTCATTGCACATTTAGTGATCGTCTAAGTAGGACCATGTCTTCAATAATGGTTTAGACAGAATTTGAGTGCCAAGAGACAGATTTGGCAAAAATGTTTAAACCCTTTGATCTTAAATGTTATGGTTGTTGGCAATATTGTCTGCAGTAAATGAGTTGGTTCATTTTAGTTTTGTGTGGAGGTTCAGAAATAATTTTATCCCACCGTCTTCCGTACACTCTAAAATCAGTTGGGTTGAAAATCAATCCAAATCAGCTGGGTTGATTGAATATGAACCAAATTGGGTTCATATTCACTCAATCCAGTTGATTTGGGTTGATTTTGAACCCAACTAATTTTATAGTGTAGCAGAAGAATTGATATTTTATCACACATCCATTAAATTTTAAACCCTTGTATTCAACGGAATCGCCGCTGTGATATAAACGATTCTGTATTCAACGGGTGATATACAAGCCGGAGCTTTTTTACCGCACCGTTTAGTTACGCTTCGAAAAGTTTCCAAATTTCGTTATACAATCATCGACCGTCTGTTGCATAGTGTGAAAATGAAAACGTCCAAAGCAAATTAAAGTCGGTTCACAAAAAATTAGCCAAAAATGAGATAATATTTTTTAAAAACCCAATCATTTCCAACCAGAACATTAACCCAGTCCCGTGGCCGTCTCGTTTTGTGGATCCCATTATATCGGAATTGGTCAACTTTATTTCGGTAAATCTTCGTACACCTTGACATGCTTCGAACTTCTTTTAAAAACGTTTCTCCCAGCTGTTTTGCAAATCTGCACATATTTGTACTTATATTTTTACTAACAGTAATAGCCACCAAATGGTTAAGCGTGAATGGGCATCAGCCCATTCACGCCTAACCATTTGGTGGCTATTACTGTTAGTAAACAGCGATAGGAATTTTAACAAACACTGGTTCCGAAAAGGTTGTTTTGATTTTTTATCGATCCATATGATCAGTGCAGCTTCAGTCAAAACAAACTCTTCACCTTTGGGTTTAATTATCGGAATTAAAATTTGATTATTTAAATGCATTTTAATGCATGAGTTGTGTAATAAACACGGAACGCGATGTGTGTTTGAATCGGTGGGTGTTTTACATAATTCGTTGGAATGGCGTAATCATGTTTCGCTCGAGCCAACGGCTCTCGCGAAATATGACTACGCCATTGCAACGAGTTATGTAAAACACCCACCGATTCAAACACACATCGCGTTCTGTCTATATATTTTTTCCGAGCAGAAAGTCATCTTGTCAACTCGTTCAGTGGTTGGGAAACTGGGGGGGGGGGGGGGGCACGCTTCACCCCAAAACTAAAATTCATTTTCCTTAGATATGTTACATGATCACACACAAAGTTTGAGATTGTAAAAAATATCAGTTTCCATCTTTTGCCGGATACACGGCAATTCAAAATGATATCGCTCAATTAATAGAATTAGCGGTAGGTTTTTATTCCGAGTCAAAAAAAAATGTATAATAAACATTGAGGAGCAGTTTGTTTAGCATTATCGACTTTAATCCCAAACAAATTATTTCGAGTCTAGCTGTATGAATTTGCATAATTTCATGTTCTTACTGTTACCACATAATTTCATGTTCTTACTGTCAGGGTGTCGCAATTCAGACATAGGGTGAAATGAAAAGTTCACACATGCAGTCAATAGCATGTAGGTCCACCGTTTGCTACTTGGATGGCAAGACATCGACGGCGCAAGGACCTGATAAGTCTCTGGATGTCACCCTGTGGTATTGCGTCCCACTCCTGCCTTAGAACATTACGTAAATCGCCTAACGTCTGAAAATCATGAAGTCGTACCCGACGGTCCAACTAATCCCAAAGATACTCGATTGGCGACAAATCTGACGAAAGTGAGAGCCAGCGAAGAAGTTCGATGCTTTGCTCCTCAAGAAAGTCACGATCGATGCGTGACATCGGTCATTGTCTTGCTGGAATAACTGCAATCCGACGTTAGAGTTGAACAACGGGACAACAACAGCGTTAAGAATTTTGTCCCTATATCGCTGTCCATTCAGATTACCATCGATGAAGATCAACTGCGTTTGATGGTGCAAGAAAATTCCTGCCCAAACTATTACACTACCCCCGCCGAAACGGTCGCTTTCCCGCGCGCAAGCATCAGAAAACTGTTCTCCTCCTCGGCGATACACTCTTGCCCTACCATCAGCGCGCCGTAGACAAAATCGTGGTTCATCACTAAAAAACTGTGTTCCAACGCTGCTGAGTCCAGCGAACACGCTGACGTACCCACTCCATTCAGACGGTACGATGACATTGGTAAGGATTGGTCCGTGGTATGACGCCTACTGCGGTTTCCGTGTTCAGCGAATCTGTTGCGGACAGTTTGTGCACTGATTCTATCGTTAGTTCTACCGGGAGTATTTTCTGATGTCCTCGTCGCCGGAAGGAAGCGATCCCGCAAGTGAGACGTCCTGGTGTGTCGGTCTTGTGCAGGGGTCGTAACTCTTGGTCGGCCTGAACGTGATCGGTCGGCAGTAGATCCAGTGGTTCTATACCTTCCAACGAGACTGTAAATAGTGGCCACAGTGACTCCGACCTCAGCAGCGAGCTCATCTGGAGGTATCCCAGCCTCATGCACACCAATGGCACGCAATCTCTGATTTTCTGTTAACCTTGGCATTCTTTAAAATGTCGGAAGACAAAAACTAGCGTGTTTTCTTAATAACCCAGGCTCTCTAGCACAACATAACACAAAGAAAATCGTCGGCCACCTATTCAATTTAACATTCTCGGGTAGCACGTGCTATTTTGAAATCCGTAGCAAAATTGTATACGGCTGGGTGAACAACAACAATATGTCATTAAACTCTTTGAACGACTTTTTGTCCACAAGCATGTAACATTAGAACTATTATATTTCATCTGTGTTTTCACATTTGTTTCTATTATACATTCTTTTTTGACTCAGTATATATTGTTTTCAAACGTATCTCAAAGGCGTGTTTCCGGGGCACAACTCTGTACAGTTACAGGACATGGGTCCATAACATTCAGGCGAGGTTACTTTCTCGTACCAAATTTGCTAAATGATGTACGCATTCATAATCAAAACCGCAGGCCAAAGAATAATTTAGTTTTGAAATTTTTGCAAAGCAAATTTCCATAAGGTGTGCAGAAATGTATCGCCTTTTCTAACGAATGAATAGCAAGTTTCATTCCTTGGAAATTAGTCAAGACAATCATTCATTAGAATTGGTGGACTGACCTCCTGACACATATGGCATAACAGCGCATCTTTCTTGAAACATTTTAGACTTGTATCAACGGGTCTGAAATGTTCGTCAGGTGGCGCAGTCTGATTCATTTCACCAATGCAAGTGACGTGATATTTTGGTGGCGTTTGGGCCATTGATGATATATCGGTCCTTGAGTGCAACAAGGCGCCATCTGCAATGCTACAGCATTGCAGTTGGCACCTTGTTGCACTCAAGGGATGATATATCATCCAAGGTATTTTGACTTTTCAATCATAACTTGTGTGGGGTTATGAAAGTGTTACTACCTTTAATAAATAGAGATTATTACCATTATGTGGATGCACAAAATATGTATCCAAGTCGAGCTCAGGGTTCTAAGGGCAGATCAGGACGAGTCGAAGACGAGTCGTGATCTTCCCTTAGAACCCGGAGCGAGATTCGGATACATATTTTGTACATCCACATAATGGTAATAATCATTTTATCTTACAATATACTGGGGATAAGTCAAGAATGTAGACGAATATATAACGAACTATTTATTGGTGCGGATGAACAAAAATAAAAAAATGGAACTCTCGCGAAGGGAACGTGCTTCTATCCGACCCCTGATACAAACATCTGTATCAGGGGGTCGGTTACACGACAGTTGCGGAGTTAATACAGACAAAATACATGCTGATTGTAAGATAGATATTGTTTATATCCGAAGCTGGTCCCTATTTTCAAGTGGATCAAGTTGGCGCAGTCAAGCTCACATTTTCCACAACCACTGAAAGAGCTGTGGTAGGTTACTGTAAAATTGTCCTGTCAAAATCGGTTTAATAATGCGGCTTTGATTTATGCATCAAAATCCAACTGAGCTGTTTGGCTCGTTTGGGGGGATTTCTATTGAATTACAAACGTTATCGTGACTGTTACGCGTTCGTCACAACTCTGATGATTCTGTTCCTCCATCATCATGGGAATAAAATAGATCGGGGGAAACTGAATGACGAATTTCCGCCATTGATAGTAGAATAACTGTGGCGAAATACTGGTTTCGCTGTTTGCGTGTGTTCCCAATGTAGGGCATCGCTGAACATACAAAGTGTATCGCAAAATCGGATGCAGCTTAAATTACTTCCTGTCGCAGACTATACACCTCAAAATTGAAATAAAACACGAAATGAGGAGTTATGTCTGTTGTTCAGTATATTTAGGAACACGGAATAACTACAGTTCTCCAGTTTTCATAGCAATAATAATACTACTAACAATATTTATAGGGCATCACTATTTGATTTCTGTATATATTGTTGGGTGTGTGAACGTTTACACTGGTCTGAAAACTGATAACGCATGAGTTGCAGTCGGAGAGCGTACCGGTTTACAAACCAGTGTAAATTTTATGCACCCTACAGAATACACGGAAAACTAATTTATTTTCTCACGATCTTCCTTCACTTTGACGACATTTCATTTGAACAGAATAAAACCCATCATATTTTGTTTTCTCAGACACCCCATCAAGGTTACATTCCAGGTCATTTCATTATAATTATAGTTATTTTCAATAATGAGATTTTCAAAGACAAATGAATATATTAATTACTGGAGCTTTGAAATAATCAATTATAGTTTTGGCATTGGTGAGGTTTTAATGGATGCTCAGTAGTACTCAATCGATTAGTCGAATAGTCAATGTCGACTCTGAGCAAACCAGTAGTCGACTCTCAATTGTGCAGTCGACTAGTCGGAGGAGTTCAAGCTTTTAGGAAAATAGTATCCCTTCTGTGCCACTGTCAGGCATTTTGAACAGCAATATTGGGCAATCAATGTATACATCTATTGCCATCTAATAGTAGTGACAGTAGTTTGTTTTAACTGGTACTAGTAGAGTACTGTATTATTTTGGGCTATCAGGATATGTTATTAATTTGCCTTGTTGCAATTCTATAGGCACTCTCCCATAAATCGCAACAAGGCAAATTAAATAAGACTATATAATTTCACTCTTAGCATAATTAGAAGCACATTAACAGAATAATGTTCCAGGAAGTTGCTGTATATGAATGCCCAAGTGAAGCCAAATTTGGACCGCCAGCACTCTACCGGAACACCAACACTGTTATAAGGAGACAAGTTATCACCAATGACTAGTCGAAGTCGACTTGACTTTTGGGTATTGACTAGTCGACTTTGGAATTCACTAGTCGTTTGAGCACTAATGCTCAGCGGACTTTAAGTCTTTGATAAAACAGATAACGAAAGCCAACAAACGCTGTTCATATGCTGTTTTCAAGAAGAAAAATAATACTGGATAATTTCATATTAAAAAGATAGAGTCACATCAGTAATCTAAATTTTTGTAATGAATACCGCAAATTTAAAGGTCTTGCTTATATTTCTGAGAACAGTATTATAAACCCAACGCACACGATATCAGATTTAATTATTTTAATTTTTTTTTTTTTTTAATTTTTCAAAAATTCAACAAAACCATATCATGTGAACCCCTTATTGGAACGAGTCCAATGAGGGATTCCATGACATGGTTTTGTTGATTTTTTTTTCAACTCCTCAATTTGCATATTATGCGTCCGTAAGGTAAATGATTAAGGCTTTATCCGAGTAGCGCGATAAAACCAACCTACGAGAGAAATGTTGTTGTAAATCGAACAATAACACACAGAGTACTGCAATCTTAAAAGAAGCATTGTCGACACATGTTCTGCATTATTTTAGTATTGTCATTGTCATTGACATGTTCATTTGTATATAATTTAATCATTTGCCCCGTCTCTGCGTTTGATTGGTTGAAAACATTCAGCGTGAAAGTCGTCAAAATCGTATAAACCAAATCACATAATCATTTGGAATTTCTACACGTTCGCACATCCGATCCAACTTTGAAGACTCTGGAAGCCCCGCCCACTCAATCCAATTGGCACCGCGAGGGCGTGACGGCAAGGTGATAGATGGATAACAAGCTTGTAAACAAAGATCAATGATCGATTTTTCATCGCCTCCAGTCAGCGAGAATATAATGATAATTTCTCGAGAACAATTGAATTTAATAAAATATACCGAAGTGGGAGACGAATAAAATATCATACATCCAAACCTGATTTTGGGGGAACTTGAAAAAAATGTTTTTAATGATATTGTTACTTGACTTGCTAAATATCTGTCGCCTGCGATCGAAAATCAAAACAACAAACAATTTGACAATGATTGACGTGACCTGTTTCTGGTACACTTTCCTGAGTTTGACTGTTGTCTTTTACGAAAATTAAAAGTTTTTCATTGACGTACACGTAGTGTTTATATTTTAATATTACAGCCGGATTAAATTATAAGAAATAACTGTTGTTTTCCTTCGGTTTATGCGATATAAACCGAAAATTTTCAGCACAAGCTTTATCATAACTCGCTCCAACAGTTATTTCTTTAAAAAACATTGATATATTTATTTATTCCAGTGATGGAAATGTGTTGCAGGCTATTGTTTTGCTCGTCTGCTGCTTGTGCAATCCCTATCCGGCTTGAGCATTTTGGTGCTCCTAGCTTCAGCCATTTCAACATCGTTGATACCTCTGACACTTCTCTAACATCCCCCTCAACAATTACTATCCAAAATACATAAGCAGGAGACCAAAAATAATTTTTAGTTGGATTTTAGTAACTTTTAGGGATACGAAAAAAGACGTTTCTTTTCTTTTGTTGCCTATTTTCGAACGCAGTAATCAGTGATTGAGACACGGAAATAACAACTATGGCTTTTGAAGTACACTTTTTAACAGATAACATGATCAAAACACCTGTACACCGATAATCTTTTTATTTTGTGCACTCTACTGGAATGTGACATCTTCAAAAGACGAACACACGTCATGTCATTATAACGTGGTACATGTTTGAAATCCATGTGTTTGCATATATTTTACTCACGAAATTCTCCAAAAAGATCATGAAAAACTTTTTTACGAAACACATTTTACGTATTTTTTATGGAAGCAGTTGACACTTTACTTGATAAACCCTTTTTGCGATTTCATGTTTCGACTTTTAAATAAGTATGTTGTTCCCTGTGCAGCCAGTGGATTTTCTTAACAATGTATCATACATGGCCTTGACCTCGAAATACGACAACAAAAACAAAGATGACCCCCCCCCCCCCTCCTTGAACAAAACCCAAACAATTTGTATACATACACAAAAGCTGTTGAAACCTCAACTGAACTGTTATCCTTGCTTTGCTTTTGAACATCTTAGGGAACTGCTGCCACCAATTTACATGGGATGTGATGTCTACGCATGCGTTTACTAGGTAATAAAAATCATCATCAGCAAAATTTTAATTAACGAGACACTGGGTTGTACCCGGTGCTTCATTAATTAAATTTTTGAAGATTATTCCTATAATTATTGTTTGGTATCCAATATTGCGTCCGTAAAAAAAATATCTGCCAGTGGAAAGTGACCAGTCCACGCCGGCCGGACTGTATACCCTAATTTAATTACACATGTTATTATCATATTGCCCTTACTTTAGCATTACAAGTTGCACCTTATTGCACTTAAGGGACAATATACTATTTTATGAGCTATTTGAAAAAATATCGCATTGTGTTAATATTCAGAATTCTACATTTGGCTAAACCAAGGAGCAAATATATCAATAGTGTTAGGGCATTATTTATACATCCTGCTTGTCAGCCAATCAAATCACTAGATTTCAGTCTGTCAGTTTATTGTCTTCATTGCCATATGACAACTACAAACAGCTCCACAAAACGGCGTAGTTTGTTCCTCATTTCTAACTCGCCGGGAATCGAGAATATCAACTTTTCCAATTCAACGTCACGCCTGTTCGAAACGAGGCTGGCATGACGGCACTGTCGTATGTAGATTTTCGAGGCAATTTACAAACGCAAAATAAAGGCTGCTTTTTGTGCCTGAGCACCTTGAATAAAATCATTCCATAATTTTGTTTTTGTCTCCCGCTTTTTGAAAAAAACGGGAGATATTAAATTCGGGGTGTCCTTCCGTGTTTTTCGTTTCCAGATTCTAACTTTCCTTACAGTGACCGGATTTCGATGAAGTTTGGGTAGTAGATCACTTTCATCAATTGTGGGTCCAAGTTCGAATATGGGCATTTTCCGCGCATATTTAATTAGGTTGCTGAAATTTGATTGGCTGACTGTTTCCAGACTCCAACTTTCCTTAAAATCAACCGATTTCGATTAAATTTCATATATGGATTACTTTTATCAATACCTAGGTCAAGTTCGAATGGGGGAAAGGAAATTTTGTACTGAAAATATGTCCGTCTGCCTGTCCGTCTGCCCCGTGCGTCAACGCACCTCGGACTAAAAGTCGTATTTATGAACCGATCTTCACGAAACTTATTGGGTATTTTTATTATCATTGTGGGACCAGAATATATGTTTTGGGGTTTGGTCCAAAATTCAAGATGGCCGTCAGCGGCAATTTCGTACCGAAATTGGGTGTAATCAGATTTTTGTACAGAACTTCTATATGAAAGTTCGGATTTGAATAAATTTTTGTATGAATGTTTAATAACATGCAATACATCACATATAATAAGGGTTTTGTTCTCGTGCAAAAAATATGCAACTTAGGGAAACTTTGATTTATTCAGTGCTACTACTAATACACAGAAAGTGCACACCCTCCATGTTTTTCGTTTTCAGACTTTCCTTACAGTCAGTCGATTTCGATGAAATTTGGGCAGTAGATCACTTTCAGCCATTGTGGGTCCAAGTTCGAACATGGGCATTTTCCGCGCATATTTAATTGGGTTGCTGAAATTTGATTGGCTGATGGTTTCCAGACTCTAACTTTCCTTAGAGTCAACCGATTCCACTTGCAACTCAACGATATTCCACTGGATGCATTAATTCCCCTTGAAACTGCTGCCCAGCGGGAGACATGAATTCACTGAATTTGCTTGTTGTTTATATTTCAGGTGTCGTATTGAATTTATAAATATCCACTGTCAAATAATAAACAAATTATTACAACAGGCAATTAATCTGGGTCGAGTGTACGGTGTCCAATCAGCCAAGTCAAACGATGCACCGCACCTTGATCATTAACTGTGATAATAATCTGTACTTGTCGGATTTTCAAGCGACAATTTTACAAAGGTGAAATAAATGCTGCTTTTGCCCTTGGGCACCATGGACACACATTTCATAATGTAATTTATAAATATGCCCTATCATATAATAACAATTTATTACAACAGGCAATTAGGTTTTGTTATCATATTCTGTCGAGTTGCGAGGCCAGATCAGCCAGATTAAAGAAGACGCTGTTTGATTTAGCCGACCGATCAGGAACCAATACTATATTTATTTTCTAGAACTGTATCTTGTATCTATTAATATAACTGACTGAAATGAAAATGAATTATTAGCATCTTAAAAGATATGGCAATTTGCCAACTGGCAAATTGCCATATCTTTGAAAGTGCTGATGGTTCATTGTAGCCCATTTAAAGTCATAACAGAAAATACAATTCTAGAAATACAATTGTAAAAGTTTTATAGTATTGACCCTTGGTCTTGTTAACTCGATGAAGTATGACAACACAGATCGTTAACTGTCACTCGAGTGGAGGAGGTCACACGAGTTGAGGGGACAATAGGGAAAGCGTGGCATAAGGGTGTCAATTGTGTAGCTTCTAGGTAATGCAGACCCTGGTACATTTCATTTTAGAATTCCCTAAATATTTGCCTAGAATAAGATTCCTTAAAAAACTAGAATGGGACGAAAGCATGTTGGATAAGTGGATGGGGAATGACATGAGGGAAAGAGATAACATCATAGTTGGGGTTACGGGTCGCCCGCATCCACCCGTGTAATATGAAATAGTGCAGTTGAAAAAAATTAATTTTTCAAGATATTTCAACAGAATCATATCATGTGACCCCTCATTGGAGCGAGCTCAATGCTAACTGGCAAACTGCCAAATCATTGAAAGTCCTAATGGTTCATTTCAGCCCATTTAAAGTCATACTAGAAAATACATTTCTAGAAAATACAATTGTAAAAGTTTTTTAGTATTGACCCCTGGTCTCGTCAACTCGATGAACTATGACAATTCAGATCATTAACTGTCACTCGAGTTGAGAAGGTCACTCGTGTTGAAGGAAAAATAGGGAAAGGCGTGGCAAGAGGGTGCCAAGTGCGCAGCTCAAGGGTAATGAAGATTCTGGTACATTCCATTTTAGAATTCCCTAAATAGTTGCCTAGAATAAGACTCCTTAAAAAACTAGAATGGGACGAAAGCATGTGAGATACGTGGATGAGGGATGATAGGAGAGAAAGAGTTAACATCATAGTTGGGGTGATCGAGGAAGCACCAACGGGGGAAATAATAAAACAATTTGTGTCAGAATTTTTGGAAATTAGGAGGGATAGTGAGGGAGGAGTGAGTAGGCGGGTGACGGGGTTGATGTAGAAGGCTTCTTCGTAAGAGGATCGCGGCAAATCAGTTGAATGCCAAAGTATTATTATTAACTGAGATTATAACCTGTATTTGTTGGATTCCCATCATTAATCAGCATCTCAACAGTCCTCAGCAACCCTCTGTAAAAAGGCATCCCGCAAACGACTGTATTACAAATCACAGACGTTGATCACAAATAAATATTCAACGCCCTCGAAAATCATTTTATTGTAAAAAGTCGGCCAAACGGCAACATCTCGCCACCAATTGATATATGACACATTCAGGTAGTATTGGCATGTTGAAGTAGTGAGGTTATCACAATGAAACACATCTCTACGCAACTGGAATAAAAATTGCTAACAAATGACACCAATACTCTATCGCTATAAAACGATAAACTAATATCGACAGATTCGAGCGACGCGCATTGCAATATCTAGATTCCTTATCAACTTAGCACACTCTTGATAATTCTCGACAGGCGAGAAGTGTATAAGTTTCTGCTTGATAAGTACTTTTTGTTGTTATGTGGTGGCAAACATTCATGTTTTAGAATTTAATTAAATGTGATTAATACAATCATTTTCTACTTCCCAATTTCTCTCCTTGCACTTCCCAGCTATTTCCCAAAACATTGCCCGACGCGTTACAGCCCTGTTTTTGGGAGCGTACACTATCATTTCACATCTGGAAAATCTAACAACCACAGACCTGGTGCGTATAATTTCATACCACCACTTCACCATTTAACCCTATGCAAACCGAGGTCAAACTATCAAAATGTCAAGACACCCATTTTTCTATACTACTCATAGTTTGCTAAGTACAAAGTATATCCAACTACCTGTTTTACGTTTTAGTTGAAATATTGTAATGAAAAGTGTATATATTTTTTAGTTAATTATACCTTTAATGATTTAAGTACAGAAATTAAGATTTTGTTTGTGTTTGACATTATTTTTTAGGTTTTGAATGCGATAACCATGGAAAATGGATATTATTGGTAAAAGAGGAAATTTGAAAATTGAAAAGTTGATATGGCTTCAATATCGAGTATGAGACCCACTACTGTTACAGCCTGACAACGCCTTCTCATGCTCTCAATCGGGTTCCTGGTGGTCTTTTATAGGATGCTGTTCCATTCTTGGACCAGCATGGCACCAAGCTCCTCGACACTTCTTGGCTGGACTGGACGGGCTGAAATTGCAAGCTGCAACTCATTCCAGACATGTTCGATTGGACTGAGGTCAGGGAATCTTGCTGGCCAGACCATACACTCAACCTCCTCCCTCTGTCGGTACTCCCCGATAACATGGGCAACTCGAGGAAGGGCATTATCATCCATCAGAATGAATCTATCACCCACTGCACCTGCATACAATCTAACGTGGACATCCAGGGTCTCGTCAATATACCGTTGAGCAGTCAATGTACCAGGTACAAGGACACAGAGCTCTGTACGTCTATCCCAGCTGATTCCGTCCCAGACCATGATTGACCCTCTACCATAGTGGCCTTGCTCAGCAATGTTGGCTGCATGTAATCGCTCTGCTGGTCTCCTCCGTACCAAAGAACGCCAATCTGTGTGGTCTATACAGTACCTTGACTCATCTGTAAAAGGGACAGGTCGCCAATCTTCTCTGGTCCATCCACGTGGTCCATGGCCCATTCATATCGTGCCTGGCGGTAGTTCTGGGACAGCGGAATGCGAATACATAGTCTTCTCGATCGGAGACCACCTTCGTGCAATCTTGCCCGGATAGTCTGCGTCGACACATTTACCCCGGATGCATTCTGAAGGTCACTGCGAAGCTGGCTTGCTGTGGCAAAGCGCTTCCCACGGGCCTGAATGATCAAAAGACGGTCTTCAGCTGCAGCTGTTGCCCTGTCTCTGCCACCACTATGTCGTCTGACTGGTGTGCCATATTGCTGAAATCTTGCCCAGGCTCTGGTGATCACCGTATAGTGCACATCAAGGGCTTCACCAACCTGACGGTGGGTAGTCCCTTGCTCCACCATCCCTACAGCCCGCCACATTTCTGCTCCAGACAAATGTCTTCTTACATTTGCCATATTCAATCATTAAATCACAAGGGTTTGTGTTCAAATGAAGATTGGATACCTTACATATGTCATGTACATGTAGACAGTACACGAAAACATCATGAAAATCAAGGGATACATGCTTTCCATGACTATCACGAAAAGTCTGCCTGTCAAGAGAGCTAATGTAAACACCGGCGACCATCTCAATACATTCCTCAATCAGATACACCAAAGATATCGCAAATATGTCACAAGCAAATTTCACAATGATGTGTCAAATATTTGGTGCTTAGCAAACTTGGAGTTGTATATAATGCAGTTTAGGAATTTAACCAATTCATTCTTGTTTGATACAGATGAATGGTCTTGATTTTAACTTCTTAGATGCATTATGGGGTAAATTTCCAGTTTAAAATTGTTGATGTTTTAACATTGGCGTGTAGCTCGTTAAGTCAATATGAGTTTCGAAAAAGGGGAGTATATTTATTTATTTATTTATTTATTTATTTATTTATTTATTTATTTATTTATTTATTTATTTATTTATTTATTTATTTATCTATTTATTTATTGGTGTTTAAGGTCACATATTTCTGCACAATGTCTAATTATGACCACGACAGATTTACGGGTGGAGGAAGCCAGGGAGAACCACCGAACAACGGCGAGCAAAAGCCAGTTTTCCAGCATACTAACTCCACACAAGCAGGGTTAGCATTGGTTGAAGGCAAGTGCACCATCAACGTGCAGTACGCCTTAGTACACAACGCCACCGTGCCCCCACGTGGGCAGTTGGGGTGAAGTGTCTTGCCCATGGACGCAACGCGGTTGTCGCAGGTGGGATTCGAACCGAGGATCTCTCGGCTTGCTGCCTGCACCTCTACCTACTGAGCCGCCACTCCCCCACTCCCTAAAAGGGGGGAGTGATACAGAACAGAAATAACCGAGTTCAAATTTCGTCGGATGGACAATGAATATGTTGTCGGTTTTACACTAGCCCATATCAGCTTCTTTGATTCACCATGGAGGTATTTTTTCATCGAGTTACTTCACGAGTTAACACTTTACCTAACAAAGTATTTTCAAAACATAAATTAAATTTAACATTTTTCGATAACGAGCTGGTTCTAATGATATCCATAACCGTATAGTTTTATTGAGAAACTTCCGAGATATTTAAGACTATTCTGGTTAGTTGTCTGGCTAGTTTGGCCGCTGTGTTAGCGAAAGGGTTAAAACAATAACCATGACCATTAACTGGTAGAGTGCTGGAAGCCCATTTTGGGGCTTTACTCTGAGATGAAGGTATTGCAACTTGAAGGCTTCATCGTCAGTGGATGTGCTTCATATTATCTTTGAAGTGATATGATTTAGTCTGTAGGGACTTGGCTTGTTACAATTCATGGGAGAGTGCCTTTAGGCACTCTCCCATAAATTGTAACAAGGCAAAGACCTGTGAATAAATTTTGATGGCCAAAAATAATTCAGCACTCCACCAATTAAGAAGAATGTGTTTTCTTTTCTTTTTTTGCGGGGGGGGGGGGGGGTAAACAGAACAGTAAATGATAAACATCATTTTAAGTTATCAATAAACCCAGGTTAATAGCTTGTAAACCTGATGTGGCCATGAGAGAAATTCCTTTTAAGTTACAAGACTCGCAGTATGAAAATCTGGTTTGCACAAAACTTTTAAAGACCTCTGTGAAAGGAATACGTGGTAATAATGAAGTTGACGTTCAAATGAAAATAATTACATTGTTAATGTAGTTATACGATTTGGGTCCAAATTCTCAATTCCCATTGGTCAACTGGATGAAAACGTCATGACCAAATGCAATTCATTTTCCAATGAATACATTTGGTCCAACTTTGACCCGCATTTACGTTCAAGGTAATAATTTGTGATATCTCAAACAATTTACCAGAAATGTCAATCGACAGTGTGAAATTATTTCATTGGTTTTAATCTTGAACTTGTTGTCGTTTCGTAGGTGATTATAGTTTACTGATATGTTAAATAAATTATTTTGAACATTCCAAGTTTCGTTGCAAAGGACGGCAATTTGACAAATTTGGGTCAATGCCGAAAACCGGCGCTCAACTCAGAGTTGTGCGCTTTGTCTTTTGTGCGAGGGTGGTTTTTCGCCTCGTTCGTTCGTACATGTTTTATTTCGTCTTTCTGCTCTGTTGTTTGGTAAAAAGTAGTTTAAACAGTTACGGAAGGTAATTATAAGAATTGAATTCAAGTTTTATAATCTTTATTGGAGTATGAACGTGTGGGAATGGGTACAAATTATGTATGAATCCCTTCGGGATTCATTCATAATCTGTACCCATTCCCACGCGTTCATACTCCAATAAAGATTATAAAAACTGCATTCAATTCTTAAGTAAGTCAAAGACATACGAGTTTATCATATTAAACGTCTTTTCCAGCTAGTTTTTTTTTTCGTGCCAAAGCCAAGTCAAGCTTCCAAATTATGCATCTTTTTATTTATAATCTTGTATTGAACCAATTAAAAGCATTTATCTGACATATTGGTGAAAAGACCTCGGAGTCATCTTTCAATATAGGGTCACAAAAACAGCGTTTTCTCAATACGAGCGAACTACATCATATACTCTCGTCAATATACAGGAAGCCGTGGTACTTCAAATTATACAGCATCGACAATCCTTCAGTGATGATGCATATTTTAAGGTGCTATTTAAGTTAGGGAAATTTGTTCAGTTTGAAATTCCCTTCTCTGATATTTCATCAATTCAAATTAAATATCCACAAATTATACATCATAACGAAGCTTGAGACGAATTTATTTATTTATTTATTGATGTTTAAGGTCATATATTTATGCACAATGGCTAACTATGACCGTGACAGTTTTACGGGGTGAAGGAAGCCGGAGTTTCCGAAGAGAACCACCGAGCAACGACGAGCAGCTGTCAGCTCCCCAACATCGTAACTCCGCACTGCAGCACAGGCAGGGTTAGATTGGTTGAAGACATGCGTACCATCGACGTGCAGTATGCCTTAGTACATGGCGTCATCGTGCCTCCACGCGAGCAATGGAGATGAAGTGTCTTGCCCAAGGACAAAACGCGGTTGCCGCAGGTGGGATTCGAACCGAGGACCTCTCGGCTTGCAGCCTGCACCTCTACGTACTGAGCCAACACGCTCTCGCTTGAGACGAATAGAACACGAAAAATATATTCAATCAACTCACGGAGTTCACAGCAGTATTAGAACGTGACAATTACGAACTGGTGGGATGGTAGAGCTGGATCGTTGAAATAGAAGTCGAAGACGAGTTCTTGGGAAATTAGCGTTTATTTGCAGCGACAGTACTGGAACTCCAGATACAGAAGTAACAAAGGTTCACGAACAATCGGGAGCCTCCGACTGGAATGTGAAGAATGAACCTTCTGAGGTGTCTCCCTAACAGACTAGTTACCAAATAATACAAGAACTGCGTTTATATACATATAAATTACACAATGGATTAACAAACGATCGCTACTACGACAAAATACTACAAACAATCAGCTTAGATTAAACAATGGCTGATTAAGGGTAGAACTGTAGGTTAACCGAAACCGAACCGAGGTTTTTAATTTAAAAAAAAAAACGAAACCGAAACCGTCGACATCCGGTAATCTAAGGTTTTTCGTTTTTTATTAAATACTCTCTTGCTGCATACATTCACAGAATGTAGCCATTCCAGAGTAGTGAGAGTACCCAGGCACTGCCAATGGCAGTGTCTGGGTACTCTCACTACTCTGGGGAGGCTACATTCTGTGAATTTCTGACATTTCAGTTTAGTTGTGTTTGCAGCTTTCCTCAAGTTGCGTGTAGGTGTCAGACCTCGAAAAATGGCCAAGCACAATAAAAGTTCTGTATATTTAGATAATTATTATATTGGCCTTCCTGATTCTTCATGTATTATAGCTTATTTCGGGCATTCATTGAGTTTCACTCAATTTCACTACCATTCGGTTATGACTCCGGACATAAGAATGAGTTTTATTGAATTTTACTTGGCCTCATGGACAAACCGAAAACCGAACCGGACCGAGGTTTTACTCCACCTGAAAAACCAAAACCGAACAAGAAATTTAAAAACCTGCAGCTCTAATTAAGTGACGCTTGGCGAAAAGCTACCGTAAGTTGTTCAGACTTGTTACAATTAAGGTTCTTATGAAATTAACTTAACTTTTTGTAATGTGAGATTTGATAGAATTAGAACATAATGAAATACAGAAATGGATGAAATAGTCTTTGAAATGAATCTAATAACATTGTATAAATCATCGAAATTGAAATTGAACTCATATGAAAATCATCGCTACGATAGCAGACTCCCATGGTTCCTGGAAGTCTGCTACCGTATTTGTATCGGAACTGATGAAAAAATAATATTTCCGGAGAACAACTCGTGGTCAAATGTGCTTTGAAGTATAATTTGTGTATATTTAATTTGAATTTATGGAATATCAGGAGTGGAAGTGTTGAAGTAAATAGATTTCCCTTACCTATATAGCACCTTAACCCTTTATCCAAAGAATCGCCCGCATCCGCCCGCGTAATATGCAAATTCAGCAGTTGGAAAAACATTATTTTTCAAAAAATTTCAACAAAACCATATCATGTGACCTCTCGTTGGAACGAGCTCGTCGAGCTCGTTCCAAAGAGGGGTCACAAGATATGGTTTTGTTGAAATTTTTTGAAAAATTTAAAAACATGATATTTAAAATAATAAATTTTGTTATCGTCTGCGTTGGGTAAAGGGTTAAAGACATAGTCAAGGCAGTTTTAGCAATTAGAATTGCAATGGTTTGTGTCAAAACGAGCTTCAAAGTAACATCGAGAAACGCACTCACCAATCAAGCCATGGAGGCTCATTAAATTAATAATTACATTGTTAATGTACTTATACGTTTTGGGTCCAAATACTCAATTCCCATTAGTCAGCTGGATGAAAACGTCACGACCAAATGTAATTCATTTTCCAATGAATACATTTGGTCGAACTTTGACCCGCATTTACAGGAGAGCGCAGTTCACAGAATGTAATTCGGGCGGTGTTTGGGCGGATTTATAACTTTTAGCGCCTCTCGCAGTGATCAGTGATTATAGTTTACTGATATGTTAAATAAATTGTTTTGAACATTCCAAGTTTCGTTGCGAAAGACGGCAATTTGACAAATTTGGGTCAATGCCGAAAACCGGTGCTCAATTCAGAGTTGTGCGCTTTGTCTTTTGTGTGAGGGTGCTTTTTCGCCTCGTTTGTTCGTACATGTTTTATTTTGTCTTTCTGCTTTGTTGTTTAGTAAAAAGTAGTTTAAACAGTTACGGAATGTAATTATAAGAATTGAATGCAATTTTTTTAATCTTTGTTGGAGTATGAACGTGTGGGAACGGGATTCATACATAATTTGTACCCATTCCCACACGTTCATACTCCAATAAAGATTATAAAAATTGCATTCAATTCTTAATTAACCTCATTCAGCGAGTTCATAGGTGGGAAAGGTCATAATTAATGAATTTAAAAGCAATCCGTTTGGTGAAGACTTGAGATGCTGGCGGAATACACGAGACATATGTTTGGAATCCTCCCAATGAGTTTTTTTGGACGCGTGACACACCACAAATCACCAGCAATAGTAAATGTGCGTTCGAAAGTACAATTGATCTCAATAAACTGGAATGTTGGGACGTCAGCGAAAACTTCACCACTCACACTGCTTACCCCCGATCACCCCCACCCCACCCCCACCTACATGATGACAAGTCAATATCAATAGTCACAGCGTAACAGCTTTAATTTCGTCAAATGTCATGGTATTTACGTAGCATGGAAACTAATAACACGCGATAAGGTAACTACTTCCAACCCATGAGGTTTGATGACGTGAAAGCTGTCACTGTAGTCACAGCGCAACAGCTTTCACTTCGTCAAAATTTAATGTCATGGTATTCGTGTCTCCATTCCATCTCCCCGACAAGGTGACCCGATATCGAAGAATTGCGCTTTGTAAAATCAAATTGTTACCAATAAATGCTCCCCCCCCCCCCCACCACCATCTGTGCACCCCTCGAACTTCAACAGCGTAACGGTGTGGCTGGGTTTGTGCCTTCCTGTGTTTAGGTATCCGGCTAAAACGTCCCAGACCCCCTCGCCTGCCATTTCTTTAAAAAGGTTGGTACGTGTCTGATGTGTGTTGGGTCTTTATTCAAGTGGAATATCATTCTACCTTCGGGATTAATGTAGTACTGACTTATAGGATATTTCCACTTCTCAAGTTTTAAATTGGGAATTAAAGATATTTGCAAAATCAATTCCAATTAATATCGCAATTAGATTTTTGCGTGCACTTTGAACATTCATCTAATCTAATGGTGTAGACGTCACTCTCCGGGGATGTACTTTATTTGAAGTTTTCAAACACAGCACGCCATGTGTCGACGTCAGTCTTGTTCTAAAGAGATCTTTTTTTATGTCAGAAACCCATAAAAGTGTTATAAAATTCCTTGTAGGTTTTATGCGCGTACACAAACAAGACCGTTCTGCGGGGGCGGTGCTTAGTCATGACTGATAGTGGGCCGACGAGAGGTGTGGATTGAGAAGTTCAGAAAATCATAGATGACTCCGTGTACTAAGGCGTACTGCACGTCGATGGTGCGCATGTCTTCAACCAATCTAACCCTGCCTCTGCTGCAGTGCGGAGTTACGATGTTGGGGAGCTGGCAGCTGCTCGTCGTTGCTCGGTGGTTCTCTTCACCCGTAAAATTGTCACGGTCATGATTAGCCATTGTGCATAAACACCAATATATAAATAAATAAATAAATAAATAAATAAATAAATAAATAAATAAATAAATAAATAAATATTTTAGTAGCAAAAAGCCCACAAGCGATAAAAGATAGATAATAAAAAAGAAAAAAAAGCTATATTATTAGCGTTTACAAAACACTTTCATGATCATCATTTGCTCACTGTTATTCACTCCAAATGGGGGCGCGGTAGCTCAGTAGGTAGAGGGGCAGGCTACAAGTCGAGAATTCCTCGATTCGAATGCCGCCTGCGGCAATTGCGTTATGTCCTTGGGCAAGACACTTCACACCCATTGCCCACGTGGGGGCACAGTTACGTTGTGCACTAAGGCGTACTGTGCGTCGATGGTGCACCTGTCTTCAACCAATGCTAACCCTGCTTGTATGGAGTTAGTATGTTGGGGAGCTGACATTTGCTCGCCGTTGCTCGGTGGTTCTCTCCGGGTACACAGGCTTCCTCCACCCTTAAAAATGTCGAGGTCATGATTAGTGATTATATGTCTTTATTTATTTATTGGTGAAATCCAAGACAGCTGCCATAGCAGAAATTATGTGACATGGGATATTTTGATCTACTCATCATGTTAACCCTTTACCCAACGAAACGGCCGCATTCGCGCGCGTAAGATGAAAATTCAGCAGTTGAAAAAATATTCTTTTTCAAAAAAATTCAACAAAATCATATCATGTGACCCCTCGTTGGAACGAGCTCGTTCCAACGAGGGGTCACATGATATGTTTTGTTGAAATTTTTGGAAAAATTTGAAAAAAATATTTAAAATAATAAATTTTGATATCGTCTGCGTTGGGTAAAGGGTTAAGCCAAGTTAAGAGAAATTGCATAAATGCTACCTGCAGGCTGTTCTTGAGATATCCAAGATGGCCACCATGGCGGCTTCAACACTACTGACTGGATGAGAGCTAGAATATTTTTGGTGGTCTGAATTTGTTCTTCAAAATTTGTTTTATTATGAGGGCAGTGCATGTGTGCACTCTCCAATAATTCATAATAAAACAAATTTATATGAACAAAAAATTATTTGCATTTGATTGGATATAAAACATAAGCAAGGAAAATGTTGGCTTCTGATCTGTTACCCTCATTTTTTTTAAAGCCCTGACAGTGGCTTTTAGCAATCAACAAGTTGAGACAATTTTGTATTAAGTTTCATTACTTTTTGGAGGTTTTAGCTTCCAAAACATAGCTTCTGACCCCATCACTTGAACAAGGCCACTGGACTCATTCAAATGAGGGGTAATAAGCTATGTTTCTGAGAAACAAAAAAGAAAAATTAATGTTATTCAAGTCATTTTTTCCTATGAACAAATTAGCCAATGCTTCCTATCTTTCTGATCAATGTAAATTAATTTGCCGGGCTGAGAAGAGCCACTTCACTTCCTGAGCTTCAAATGAGAACTCAACTCAAGCTACTATAGTAAATTTTTTTTTTTTTTGTTTACGGTCAATTTCAGCATCTGGCTATATCATGACAGCACACAATTCTTAAGTCAGGTGAAGTTATTTATTTATTTATTGGTGTTTAAGGTCACATAATTATGCACAATGGCTAATAGTGGCCGTGAAAGTTTTACGGGTGGAGGAAGCCGGAGTACCCGGAGAGAACCACAGAGCAACTGCCAGCTCTCCAACGTCGTAATTCTGATTTCTGCACCGCGGCACAGACAGGGTTAGATTGGTTGAAGACATGCGCACCATCGACGTGAAGTACGCCTTAGTACACGGCGTCATCGTGCCTCCATGTGGACAATCGGGGTTAAGTGCCTTGCCCAAGGACACAACGCGGGAGTCCGAATCGATCGCTCAGATGGTCACCCATCCGTGGACTGACTGGGCTCGACGTTGCTTAACTTCGACTAAAATACTTAAAATACTTAAAAGAACCAAGTAATAATTCCAAATTAAAATATCGTACTTTGAGGGCAACAGGGTGCCATCTGCAATGCTTTAGCATTGCAGATGGCACCTTGTTGCACTCTGAGGGCGATACATGGTTAGTTTGTTATCATTTTCAATCAAGATTCCATTTGGCAATAAAATCTCTCAGGTGGCACCAAAAACAATCATTTGGCACTGAACCAAAATTCCCCTTTGCACCAGAAAGTTAGGGACAGTGTGAACGCTAATCGTTTTTGGGGATCACAACACTTAGAACTTTGTGTAAGTTTTACAGCAACGTGCGAATTCTAGACATCACACTGTATGTAATTTGTAACATGAACACGAGAAATCGTTTTAATATCACTTCCTCAGATAAATAGCATCGTCAGTGTAACACCCAGTGCATGACAGCCACAATAATAATAAAGAAATATGTAAAATTTGTCTAACAATATCGATAAATTCTATTGAACTACTTGCGTGTAATGTTTATCAGCTAGATACAGGTTCATCAGTATAGGACAGACACACAAACTGTGTCTAGAGGTTTAACACATTTATTCCCGGAAATGTTTATTCTCAAAAGTCACCATTCATTGCTTTTTTTTATTTAAATTTTGACTCGAAAACCTAGCCCGTTACCTTTCAATGGAACATGTTCATTCTTTGCTGTTGTAGATCCCTTTGCATGCTATGTAAAGAGCTGTTTTTATTGTGGTTTAGCGACATTTTAAATAGCCATTGTCACATCATGCCGGGGCGAGCAAGTTTTAGACTCTACAACTTATGAACACGACACAAGCAGAGTTAGGAAGCCAAGTGCACCATCAATGTGCAGTACGCCTTAAAATATAGTCGCCGTAGATTGGTCGTAATCCACACGTGGGCAGTGATGTCCACGTATGCGTTAATTAATTTTTGATGATTATTCCTGTAAATAGTGTTTGGAATCTAGTAATATTGCGTCCGTGGAAATATTGTCCACCCGTGGTAAATGTCCACGGCGGCCGCTCTGTAGAACACAGCGCAACCATTTCCCAATGTGGGTAATCGAGACTAAGTGACTTACCCAAAGACACTGCGCAGGTATCGTTGGTATAATGGAACCGTCAACCTTTCCTTTCAGTTTGAAGTCAAATAATCTAACCACTGAGCCATCACGCTACTTAAACAACTAACCGGACAGAAATCTCCACACCTGCAACCACTGAGCCACCACGCTACTTAAACAACTAACCGGACAGAAATCTCCCCACCTGCAACCACTGAGCCACCACGCTACTTAAACAGCTAACTGGACAGAAATCTACCCACCTGCAACCACTGAACCACCGCGCTACTTTAAAAGCTAACTACACATCTCCCCACCTGCAACCACTGAGCCACCGCGCTACTTTAAAAGCTAACTACACATCTCCCCACCTGCAACCACTGAACCACCGCGCTACTTTAAAAGCTAACTACACATCTCCCCACCTGCAACCACTGAGCCACCGCGCTACTTTAAAAGCTAACTAGACAGAAATCTCCCCACCTGCAACCACTGAGCCACCGCGCTACTTTAAAAGCTAACTGGACAGAAATCTCCCCAGCTGCAACCACTGAACCACCGCGTTCCTTAAATAGCTAACTGGACAGAAATCTCCCCAGCTGAAACCACTGAGCCACCACGCCCCTTAAACAACTAACTGGACAGAAATATCCTCAACTGCAACCACTGAGTCACCACGCTCCTTAACCCTTTACCTAACACGAAAATATGACGACACTTGCAAACAAAATTCTTGAATAACTAATTTTTTCATTTTTTTTTAACACATAGCATATGACCCCTCATTGGAACGGACTCAACGATCTCGTTCCACAGATGGGTGATAAGCTATGTTTTTGAGACAAAAAAAAAAAAAAATATTGAAAAATGAATGGTAATTATTATGAATAGTGCTGTCCGGTTTTGACCGTTATGTTGGATAAAAGGTTAAACAGCTAACTGGATAGACATCTCCCCAGCTGCACATTTCATGTCTGAATTTTAAAAAAAATGGTTAGAGAACAATCTGAAGAAGTGGGAATATCGATGAAGTCTTGTTGCCATATTAAACCCATTAAAACCGAACAGAGCCCTCCCCGTCCAGCTACCCGCAGAACCAGCTTTATGCCAAGTGGGGCAGTAATAATGAATTAGACGGGTGCACAGTTTTATTTTTTAAAAGCAATAAATATAGAATAAATAGGTACTAGGGGACGGTAATCAGATTTAAACCACGAGTAGGATAAGGGTTTTAACCACGAGGCTCTGCCGAGTGGTTAAAACCCTTATTTTACGAGTGGTTTAAATCTTATTACCGGCCCTAGTACCTATTTGTTTTCTTAATAAATAAGTGACTTTGTCACTTAAAATGGAGAAAAAACGACACTTTATATCGCAAACAAAAGAGTTTGTTTTGTTTACATCTGCGCCGGTGCATGGGCAGTACTACCGGCTGCACGTGAATGCTTGATTGACAGCAAGACACCTAGTCAAATTAATTGAATTTACCTTGCTTTTTCAATCAAATTATTATTAACATTTCTTAAATTTTCTTTTAAGTATTTAATTGTAGGTATTTTAAACTTAATAAGTCATTGCACGTAGTAGATAGTACCGCAAAACGTCGTATGTTTGAATGAAACATGGCGCAGTGTGGATGTATCGAGGACGGAAATTGCGTCATGTCAAAGGTCAAGTTGGATGAACTTCCTACTATAGGTGTAATTGTTTTCAACCGTAGTGGAAGATTTACACCGATAGTGGGGTTAAAAGCTAAAATTTAGCATACAAGCTTTTCACAGGTAGTAACATAGGCGAGCATGGTATAAAATAGTATTTACAGTACGAGGAGAGTGTATTATCACTAAATCACCCGCAAAGTGGAGATTCCACCCAAGCAATAATTGAAAATTTGTTGCAAATCATAACAAGCACAAGCAAAGTTTCAGCCAATGGACCTCCGGGTTAAACCCGGAGGTCCATTGGCTGAAACATTGCCTGTGTTTTTAGAAGATATGTACAAAATTTTAAACTTATAGTTTGGGTGATAACTCCACTCCGCGGGTGATTTAGTTACAATCCACTCTCCACGTACTGTATGTGTTGAAGAACGAGAGATACCGTATATTTGTTCTCGGTTCTAAACGTTAATATCTTAGACTTGCTGACTAATGCTTTATTCCACATTTTCTTGCGGGTCTCTTCCTAACAGAATAGAAATGACAATTGTGGTTTTTAAGCCATCACATTTTAGAAAGCGTTACATCGAAAAGTACTTACAATTATTACTCATAAGGACAGAGAAGTGTTCTTGCCTTTCTAGGAATGACATTTGAAAGAAAAAACATAAAGAGACTGTCTCTGTGATAGATGGCTTATTTTAATTCAGTCAGCAAAACAATTGAACTCTGGGTTTCGTGATAAGGCGAAGACGCATACAAAGTTACTTTTTTCAGCTTCACGAAACCCAAGCGTTAGAATCTCTCTGAGTTCGAATTTATCTCAGCCTAAGAAACATTCACTGATTTATTTATTTATTCAGTGGGGTTTAACGACACTTTCGACAGCCAGGATTACCTTGTGTCAGGCAGTTTTACGAGTGGAAGAAGCCGGAGTACCCGGAGAGAACTACCGAGTAACGGCGAGCAACTGTCAGACTCTCAAACGTACTAACTCCACACAAGCAGGGTTAGCATTGGTCGACGACAAGTGAACCATTCACATGTTTTGTCTTGTGTTTTCAGCCTCCCATGGTACACGCCTGATCTTAATTATCCTATATTATCTTAACCATGCAGTGCGTGGGGGTTGTGTTGTTGCCGGGTCGCCCGTGGAGTGGAGATTCCGCCAATTTATTGCAAAGTATAAAAAGCACCTGCACGGTTCCAGCCATTGGACCTCCGGGTTTTCCTCTCAGGTTTTTTTTTTCTTTATTTCTCTATCAATATGTACGGAATTTGAAAAAGTGATACTTCGGGTGACAACTCCGCTCAGTGAGTAGTTTAGTCGCGTTCCGTTCTCCGCGTGCTGTGGGTTAGACTTGGAATATACTTTTACTGAATGCCTATGGTAGCCTTGACCTTCTTAACTTCTCTCCTCTATCTGTTCATTAAAACATATCTAATTCAGTATAAAATTGTGCAATTGTCTTTTCATGTAAATGTTCTATGTATGCTTTGCCATTGTATGTCAGGAGAGGAACTCCAATAAGTTGAAATAACTTTTGTTCCAATCCTTTTGTCAGTCAAACTCTAACGACAAGAAAATATGTTTAGTCAATCGACGTGCAGTACGCCTTAGTACACAACGCCAAAGTGCCTCCACGTTGGCAATTCGGATTAAGTGACTTGCCCAAGGACATAACGCGGTTGCCACAGGTGGGATTCGAACCGAGGACCTCTTGGCTTGCAGCCTGCATCTCTACCTACGCCACCGCGCTCCCAAACATTCACCAAAATGAACAGTCAAGTTTCCTTTGTAGATAAATGAAGTGCGTTGGATGTTGTCACTCATCTTGTTTTCTATATTTTTCTCCAGCTTGAAAGATTCTTTGAATCTTCTTTCAGAAAAAGACCAACTTATTTGTGGCCATAGCGAATCTGGGCGATTCGAAATATCCCACTATAGTCCTTGATTTCCTTCAGTGCGCCTATGACATGCCGTTGTTTGATGCGTCGATGGACTGGCTTTAGTCCTCGGATGGGTGACTGTCTGAGAGATCGATTCGGACTCCCGCGTTGTGACCTTGGGCAAGGCACTTAACCCCGATTGTCCACACGGGGGCACGATGACGCCGTGTACTAAGGCGCACTACACGTCGATGGTGCGCATGTCTTCAACCAATCTAACCCTACCTGTGCTGCAGTGCGGAGTTACGATGTTGGGGAGCCGGCAGCTGCTCGTCGTTGCTCGGTGGTTCTCTCCGGGTACTCCGGCTTCCTCCACCCGTAAAACTCTCACGGTCATGATTAGCTATTCTGCATAAGTATGTGACCTTAAACACCAATAAATAAATAATAATAATGGCTTTAGTACCATGATCATAAAACACGCCTCTTTCTTGATTAGATTGACATATTTACATTTTTAAATCAGTAGATCGAGATTTTATAAATGAAACATCGCGGACTTAAAACAGAATAAAGGGATCGCCTTGGTTAAAGGTTTGTACTCTACCCCTATGAACCCCAGAGGCCCTTGTCCGATCCAGGAACTTGATACGTCACACCTTCATTAAGTAGAATGGCTGCTAAGTTAAAGAGAGGAATAGACTAAATAATATTTTCAACGTGCAGCCCAAGGCTGCACGTTGAAAATATTAATTGGCCTATCCCAAATAAAACATATGTACACTTCCAATTGCTTCCATTGAACTGACATGGAAGATACCAAGGAGTCAAATGGCAAGACACTTTATCCTGATTGCCGTGTGAGGGTCCGGTGGCGCTGAGTCCTAATGTGTATTGCACATCGATGGTGCATTTGCCTTCAATCACTGCCAACTCTGCTGATGCCGGCTTAGTAAGTTGGAGAGTCTGACAGTTGCTCGCCGCTACTCACTAGTTCTCTCCGGGTACTCCGG
The DNA here is from genome assembly GCA_031216915.1 of Pictodentalium vernedei. Taxonomy (NCBI): domain Eukaryota; kingdom Metazoa; phylum Mollusca; class Scaphopoda; order Dentaliida; family Dentaliidae; genus Pictodentalium; species Pictodentalium vernedei. The sequence goes on along the minus strand of CM062294.1, from coordinate 554,155,205 downwards.
CATCTTCACCTGTAAAACTGCCGGACAGGATATGCCGCTGGGTGTTGAGGGTGTCGTTAAACCCCAATAAACAAACGAACAAACAAGACAGAATATTTATTTATTTATTTATTTATTTATTTATTTATTTATTTATTTATTTATTTATTTATTTATTTATTTTTAAGGTCACTTTGATCTCCGGCCATATCATAACCGCAACACGGGGATGAAGTTGGGATAAGACACTCGCTGATACCTACAGTACATGGAGAGCGTATTATCAATAAATCACCCATGGAGTGATGATTTCTCTCAAGAAATAAATGTTAATTTGTTGCAACGTGTAATTAGCAAAAGCAACGTTTCATCCAATGGACCTCCGGGTTAAACCCGGAGGTCTATTGGTTGAAACTGTTCTTGTGCTTCTCGTGTTTCTGCACACAATTTTAGAGTAGAACCTTGGGTGGTACCTCCATTCCATGGGCAATTTGGTGACAATCCACCGTCAACGTACTGTATGTTTCCCACTTTAGAGGTTCTCCAGACCACACGTTGATTCCAGGTCTTATTTTACCAATAATGCAGAACTTGTTGACTGCAGTGAAAAAGCGGTGCTCCATTTCCCAGGATCCCCACGGGAAACAGGACAGAATGAAGACAAAACAAAGAGATGATATTCTAAAATCTTGTGGGCAGGAAAGAGGACAGAGAAATTCCACCGAATCGCGACCTGGTCGAGATCCAGTGGAAATTGTTTATCCTGTTTGTGACCACAGTGCTGTAAAAATCCCTTTTAACCCTCTACCCAACGCAGACGATATCAAAATTTATTATTTTAAATATCATTTTTTGAAATTTTTCAAACACTTTCAACAAAACCATATCATGTGACCCCTCGTTGGAACGAGCTCTACGAGCACGTTCCAACGAGGGGTCACATGATATGGTTTTGTTGAAATTTTTTGAAAAATAATATTATTTCAACTGCAGAATTTGCATATTACGCGGGCGGATGAGGGCGATTCGCTGGGTAAAGGGTTAAATACTGTGTGACAGAACAGCACCCCATTAGAAGTGCAAGTGTAATATTCTGTTGCCATTCAGGAAGAGACAAAGATTATTTAATTTGGTCTAATGGCGGTCTTGGAAAAACCTCTGGATTTTTCTACGGAATTAACTCCTTTCCCACCGCTGAGGATATGAATATTTATTATTTTCACTTTTCTTTTTTTTTTAATAATGGCTATTTATTTACCGCTGATGGAGTCATGTTCTGTTTAGGAGCTATGGTTGAAGGATGGAGTGTAACAATAAATCGATCAAGTCAGTCTGCGCATCTGATGATTGAATCTTCAGCATTTAACAAATAAAGCCATTTAACTTTTAATATTTTAAAATTTTCGTCTCCAAAACATTTCTTATGACCCATCACTGGAACGAGTTCATTGACCTCGATCCAATGATGGTTATGAATGTACGTTTCGTTATTGATGTACTGTTTATTCTTTGTTTTGTTTGCAACAGCCGTCCTCTTGTTGTGTTAGGTAATAAATAGTTTCTAAAGCATATCCTACTTTTTGTAATCTTTGAACGATAAGAAAAAACTCACATGCTTTTTCAAAGACTGACCAGGAAGTAATGTTTTCACTCGGCCAGTATATTGCGGAAACTACCCTCGGATGAAATAAATGATGATTTACAGCTACTTAAACAGCAACACAGAGAGTTTGGGATGCCTCTCAAAGGGTAACTCAGAGGCAGGTGATACATCACCCATCTGAAATGAAGATCAGACGAGTGTTGACGAGTGATAGTAACGGCATGTTTCTTCCTTTCTTTGGATTTATTTGTGTGTATGATGTACAGACTTGAACATCATATCTGAGTATTTAACTAGTAAGGTGCTACATTATTTTTTACCTCCATGTTACCTATGTAAGAGGCCTGTACATCATGAGGCATACTGTTCATGAGTATTGAATTGTGTCAGTTTACTTTACTTTATTTGTGTAGTCTGTGGTGCCAACCACTTCTTATTTTTTTGGTTGTGCAATAAATAGAGGATATGGAATGAGTGTTTTTCTCATATAAAATTTATGAAACGAGTCTAAAAATTTTCCGTTTTGGCGAGCCTCTGGCGAGCCCAAACGGAAAATTCGGACGAGTTTCATAAATATTATATGAGAAAAACACTCATTTCATATTCTATTTATCATATGACACACACACGCACAAATTAGCCACTTAGTATGACCCTTTTAACCCATCATCTAACTTGAGTTGCAGACGGCACTTGGAAAAAACATCATCGGTTAACTAAAATTTTCATTTTTTGCTTCCAAAACGTAGGTTATGACACCTCATTGGAACGAGCTCGTCGAGCTCGTTCCAACGAGGGGTCATAACCTATGTTTTGGAAACAAAAAAAGAAAATATAAAAAAAACTGAATGGTGTTTTTTTTTGTAGGTAAAAGATGAATACAATATAACCCACCCTTAACATGACAGATAACGTAAATTCTCCCTAATGAAATTATGCAAATGTCACCCAGTTGTATTTTGTTTAGCCAATCAAATTTCCAGTTTTGAAATTGACCAATGAAAGCTCCAAACACTAATTATGCAAATTATGAAAATGTGGCCCACTTTTATTTTGTTCAGCCAATCAAATTGTCTAGTTTTGAAATTGACCAATGAAATTGACGGAAGGCTTTATTTATCACTGATTAATATGAAAACAAAATATCAAATGTTTTAAAGTGAATAAAATGGACGAGTCATACGATAAAGTACTATAATTATTTAAATGTGTTATCCCATTACCCGCACAGCCTATCAAAATTTCAACAAAACCTTATCACGTGACCCCTTTGCTATCACTGGTTATTGTCTCATATTCATAATTTGGGGGTAGACCAATTAATATATACTCAAAGGTTGCTAAGCTCCAAGTGTACCCAACTACCAGTTTTACGTTTTAGTTGAAATATTGTTATGAAAAGTGTATATATTTTATATTTAATTATATCTTTAATGATTTAAGAACAGAAATTAAGATTTTGTTTGTGTTTGGCAATATTTTTTAGATTTTGAATACGATAACCATGGCAAATGGATATTATTGGTAAAAGAGGAAATTTTTCAAATTTGCCAAAAAGCTGACGGAGCGAACTGATATGGGTTCAATATCGAGTATGAGACTCATTATTGTTAATTACAGCTTGACAACGCCTTCTCATGCTCCCAATCAGGCTCCAAACGGTCCTTTGTGGGATGTTGTTCCATTCTTGGACCAGCATGGCACCAAGCTCCTGGACACTTCTTGGTGGACTGAACGGACTGAAATTGCAAGCTTCAACTCATTCCAGACATGTTCGATTGGATTGAGGTCAGGGGATCTTGCTGGCCAGTCCATACGCTCAATCCCCTCCCTCTGTCGGTACTCCCGGGCAGTATGGGCAACATGAGGTCGGGTATTATCGTCCATCAGAATGAATCTATCACCCACTGCACCTGCATACAATCTGACGTGGGCATCCAGGATCTCATCAATATAACGCTGTGCAGTCAATATACCATAGTCAAGGACACAGAGCTCTGTAGTTCAACCCAGCTGATGCCGCCACAGACCATTACTGACCCTCCACCATAGCGGTCATGCTCAGCAATGTTGGCTGCATGGAATCACTCTCCTGGTCTTCTACATACCCTAGAACGCCTATCTGTGTTGTCTAGGCAGTACCTTGATTCATCTGTAAAAAGGACAGGTCTCAGTCTTCTCTGGTCCATCCAACGTGCCTGGCGATGGTTCTGAGACAGCTGAATGCGAATACATGGTCTTCTCGATCGAAGACCACCTTCGTGCAACCTTGCCCGGATAGTCTGCCGCGAAACATTTACCTCGGATGCATTCTGAAGGTCACTGCGAAGCTGGGTTGATGTGTCAAAACGGTTCCTACGGGCCTGAATGATCAAAAACCGACCTTTAGCTGCAGATGTTGCCCTGTCTCTGCCACCACTATGTCGTCTGACTGGTGTGCCATACTGCTGAAATCTTGCCCAGGCTCTGGTGATCACCGTATGGTGTACACCACGGGCTTCACCAACCCGACGATGGGTAGCCCCTTGTTCCATCATCCCTACAGCCTGCCACATTTCTGCTTCAGACAAATGTCTTCTTACATTTGCATTTGCCATATTCAGTCACTAAATCACAAGGGTTTGGGTTGAGGTGAAGATTGAATACCCTTCACATGTCATATACATGTAGACAGTACACGAAAACATCATGGAAATCAAGGGTTGCATGCTTTCCGTGACTGTCACGAAACATCTGCCTGTCAAGAGAGCTAATGTAAACACTGGGGACCATCTCAATACATTCCTCAATCATATCCACCAACAATATCGCAAATGTATCACAAGAAAATTTCACAATGATGTGTCAAATATGTGGTGCTTAGCAAACTTTGAGTAGTATATATTTTCAATGCAAAGTCCTAGGGCTGCAGGTTGGAAATATTGATTGGTCTTCGCTTCAAATGTAATGAACAGCCATTTTTCTTATGAAATTTAGGGGTATCGTGACACTGATGTACTTATTTATTTTTATTGATGTTTAAGGTCACATATTTATGCACAATGGCTAATCATGACCGCGACAGTTTTACGGGTGGAGGAAACCGGAGTATCCGAAGAGAACCACCGAGCAACGACGAGCAGCTGCCAGCTCCCCAACATCGTAACTCCGCACTGTAGCACAGGCAGGGTTAGATTGGTTGTAGACATGCGTACCATCGACGAGCAGTACGCCTTAGTACACGGCGTCATCGTGCCCCCACGCGGGCAATGGAGATGAAGTGTCTTGCCCAAGGTCGTGACACTGAAAAAAACTAGTGAAGTTTTTAACTAACGAATTGGCGACATATAATATACAAACTGAGCAGTTTGAAACAACTGTTTATTAACAAATTTCAACGAAACCATATCATGTGACACCCCATTTCAACGAAACCATATCAGTTGACCCCTCATTGGAACGAGCTCGTCGAGCTCGTTCCATTGAGGGTCATATGATATAGTTTTGTTTAATTTTTTGGAAAATATTGTTTTTTTCAGCTTCCTAATTTGTAAATGACGCAGGCGGGTGAGTCCGATTCGTTAGGTAAAGGGTTAAACAAAATAATGTTGTAAAGACAATGAAACAGTAGAAAGTAAATATTTTCTGTTTTTCCCATTTGTTTGTTTGTTTGTTTTGATGCCTTTTTTAAACATAAAAATGCAGAATGTTTTTGTACTGTTTTAGTTATTAAAGAATATGGAGTGATGACTCTAATCCGTCTCACAGAAATGTCATAAACACACGAAAAATCATTGAGTCTGTATGAACATGACTATTCCCATGAAACCATGATGCGAATCTAGATGACTCCAGGGAAGGAAACTATAATTTGAAATCGTTGTAGAACAATTTGCTTCCGATAAAGCAATAACGTGTCGCAATCTTTCAAAATCCAACATTAATTTTAATTCATTGGATCATGATGAAAACAGCTACTGACGATATTTGTATTAGCAATTCGGTAATGTGAAAGAATTCGAACATTATAGGTATCTACGGAGTTTTCAAAATCAACCTATATAATGAAATATTAAAATTCTCACTCTCGTCTTTTCTATCCACAATACACCCATCGCATATATATAGAATATACCATAGTAGCTTGGTGTACCAAATGTTCACCACGAGTGGTGAAGTGGTGTTAACCGCGAGCCTTTGGCGCGCGGTTAACACCACTCCGCCACGAGTGGTGAACATTTGGTACACCAAGCTACTTTGGGTATATTTTATTTATACCATGATAGTCAGATTATTAAGAGTCGCTATTATCTTTTCTCGATTTTACTGAGCACCACACGTACATACGTGCGAATATGTTTTTGTTTACACGAGCATCGGTGGGCGGTACTTCCGCTGCCAATTTTATCGCCAAAACGAAATGAAAAAAAAGAAACTGGGCCTTTTTCGTTTTAATAACATAATAACATACTATTTCGAGTCATGCATGCTTTATTAACATGAGACAATACATGTTTGGTAATTTTTGGCATCTTATGAGGTAAACCCATTTATAATTGCCACTTCCATTTCACTCATCGCGAGGCGACGTGCTATAAATTTAGACACGTTTGCATTCAGGTCGACGTCACCAAAGGTCAACGGGGACGTAGTTCTACTGTAGGTGTATTTTTTTCCTATTGAAATCCCATTGCTGGCGTGTTCATCACGGTTGGTGTGTAAAGCTAAAATTTATGTCATAGGCTTTTCATATATAGTAGAATAGGTAATCATGGCATAAATATACAATATACCCAAAGTAGCTTGGTGTACTATAGGTATCACGGAACTAAATATTTTACCATACGCAACCATTATAACGTTCATGCAAAAAAGAATATGATCGCATCACTTTAATTTTGGCATTCAAATATCTCTGTTAAGTACAGCCCTTCAGGCAACTTTTTCTGACCCCAAAACAGGGGGTCATGCAACAAATAAGAGAGAATTGACAGCAAGGGAAGTACCGGTCACGTGCACACATTTTTCAGGGAATTCCCTACAAAAACACACCAAATGTAAATTGTATTTTTTAGGTCCAAAAGTCATCAAATCACCTTTTTTTCTGGAATATTCACCAACAATGCAAGATGTCAATAGAATGCTTCAAACGATTATTGAAACAATTTATTTTCCCAAGGCTGTTTATTTTTTGAGATTGCATCACTTCCGAGGCGGGTATTTCTAATTCAAATATTTAGTTCAGTGATACCACCAAATGTTCACCACGAATGATGAACATTTGGTCCACCACGCTACTTTGGTTTTTTTTTTATTTATATCATGATCGTCAGATTATTAAGAGTTTAAATGTTAAACACTATACAGTACGTGGAGAGTGGATTGTACCTAAATCACCCGCGGAGTGGAGTTATCACCGAAGCTATAACTTTCAAATTTTGTATATATTGACTAAAAACACAAGCAATGTTTCAGACAATGGACCTCCGGGTTTAACCCGGAGGTCCATTGGCTGAAACTTTTCTTGTGCTTGTTATGCTTTGCAACAAATTTTCAATTATTGATTGGGAGACATCTCCACTCTGCGGGTGATTTAGTGATAATACACTCTCCACGTACTGTACATGTTCAATTTCATTCGTGCTATATTTAATACACGTATTACAATTTACAGTTCTCTTTTGGAGAAACGACACGTCTTGTATTTTTTTCTGTTTTTTTAATATTGCTTTTTGTATGCATTCCACCTGGTGCAGGCCTTTCAATAATAAATGTTAAACAATATAATATCACTCGAATTTACTGAGCAGTAGACTTACACGCGTGCAAATCTGCTTTTGTTTACACGAGCACCGGTGGGCGGTACTTCAGCTGTCAATTTTATCGCCGAAACGAAATGTAAAAAGAAATGCGCAAACCACGGAGTCTTTTTCATTATAATAACAAAATAACAAACTATTTAGAGTTATGGATGCTTTATTAACATGAGACAACGCATGTTTGTTATTTTGTGGTATCTTATGATGTAAACCCATTTTAACACGTAATAAATAATTGCCGTTTTCATTCCACCCTTCGCAAGGCGAAGAGCGATATATTTAGACAAGTTTGCATTCAGGTCGAGGTCACCAAAGGTCAACTTGGATGTAGTTCCACTGCAGGTGTAAATTTTAACTATTTATATCGCATTGCTGGCGTGTTCACAACAGACACGACATGTTCACCACCATTGGTGTGTAAAGCTAAAATTTATGTCATAGGCTTTTTATATATAGTAGAATAGGTAATTATGGTATAAAGCTATTAGACGAGAGTTAGGATGGGCTACAAAACGTGTTAACCATTGAAGGATCGTTTGGGGACAAATAACGACCTGAACTGAAGGAACAAAAATGAGTGAGGTCCGTAGGATAGATGCGTCTAGGAGGTTTAGAGTGGCTTAGTTTTCTGTTTGTGAAGAGAAATGTATTTATTTATTTATTTATTTATTTATTTATTTATTTATTTATTTATTTATTTATTTATTTTTTGGAGCTTAACGACACTATATGTAGCTTGGGTCACCTTATGTCGGACAGTTTTAAGGGTGTGGGAAGCCGGAGTACCTGGAGAGAACCACCGAACAAAAGCGAGCAACTATCACATTCCTCATCGTACTAACTCTGCACAAGCATGGATAGCATTAGTTGAACACAAGTGCGCCATGGACGTGCAATATGCTTTAGTACGCAGCGCCACCCTGCCACCACGCGGCAATCGGGAATAAGTGACTTGCCCAAAGACACAACGCAGTTACCTCTGGTGGGGATCGAACTGTAGATCTTACGGCTTGAAGTCCTATGCCGTAACCACGTAGCCACCGCGTACCCAAACACGTATTTAACACTGAGAGAAACAGGAGAATATAAATATACTTACACTCTAAAATCAGTTGGGTTTAAAATCAACCCAAATAGACTGGGGTTGAGTGAATATGAATCCAACTGGGTTCATATACACTCATCCCAGTTGATTGGATTGAATTTTAACCCAATTGATGTTAAACTGTGGGGTGAGTTTATGTGTTATGGGAAAGAAGACTTTACGGAAAATACAGCAGTAAACTAAATACAAAGGGATAAAAAATACTCAACCGGCTAAAACTTCTTGGAAGAAATATCTTTGTTCTTTTAATATAATTTCATAGTGATTTGAATGGAAATGTTCCGTTCCAGAGCAAAGGCTCCAAAAAGAAAATTTAATTTCCCTCTGCACAGTTTTATGTCTTAGGGCGATAAATATTTTTGAAGTGCATCTAAAAGGCTGCATCTAAAAGGCTGCACGTTAAAAATATTGATTGATTTCCTTCCAAAAATGTGTATGAACGCCTCTAGAGCATGTCATTCGAATGGTGTTTAAGATTGCATATAGATTTTTAGATGGATTCTCAGCAACAGGTTCTCTTTCAATATACACATTAGAAAAACTGAAAAACGACGGGACAAAGGAACCAGAGGGCGGGGGACACATAGGGGGCATGTACACCTCACAATCTTCCAGAAATAGCTGAGGAAATGTATTGGATATGAGGTCTAAAATGAGCATATTTCTCAATGCAGAGATGTTTTGGGTTGTAACATTATAAGCTATTCTGTTTGTTAACGGGACATGGTCTCACGTTCCCTGCATGAAATTTATATTCAACCGAGGCGTTAGCCGAGGGTGAATATATGTTTCATGCAGGGAACGTGAGACCATGTCCCCTGTCAACAAACAGAATAACGAATATGGCCCGTTCTTACACAAGTAAAATTGAATTGGAAAAAAAATTAATATTTTATTGTAAACTTAATCCTTTACCCAACGCAGACGATATCAAAATTTATTATTTTAAATATCATTTTTTCAAATTTTTCAAACAATTTCAACAAAGCCATATCATGTGACCCCTCGCTGGAACGAGTTCGTTCCAACGAGGGATCACATGGTATGAAATAATGCATTTCAGGCAAATTTCTTAAAAAATCTTCTTCTCCAGATGCAGCAGGCAGAATCTTTTGATATTTGGTTTGCAACATTGTGGGGTGGATGTGATTCAAGTTTGTTCAAATCAGCCACCTGGATTCATATTTGGGCTCACTATAGAAGCCCGAATTCGAACTTAGTGCATTTCAGGCAAATTTCTTAAAAAGTCTTCTTCTCCAGATCCAGCAGGCAGAATCTTTTGATATTTGGTATGCAACATTGAGGGGTGGATCTGATTCACGTTTGTTCAAATCGGCCCCTGGATTCATATTTGGGCTCACTATAGAAGCTCGAATTCGAACGTAGTGCATTTCATGCGAATTTCTTAAAAAATCTTCTTCTCCAGATCCAGCAGGCAGAATCTTTTGATATTTGGTATGCAACATTGTGGGGTAGATCTAATTCAAATGTGTTCAAATCGGCCCCCTGGGTTTATATTTGGGCTCAGTATAGAAGCTCGAATTCGAACTTAGTGCATTTCAGGCAAATTTCTTCAAAAATCTTCTTCTCCAGATCCAGCAGGCAGAATCTTTTGATGTTTGGTATGCAACATTGAGGGGTGGATCTGATTGAAGTTTGTTCAAATCGGCCCCCTGGATTCATATTTGGGCTCACTATAGAAGCCCGAATTCGAACTTAGTGCATTCCAGGCAAATTTCTTAAAACATCTTCTCCAGATCCAGCAGGCAGAATCTTTTGATATTTGGTATGCTACATTGTGGGGTGGATCTGATTCAAGTTTGTTCAAATCGGCCCCCTGGATTCATATTTGGGCTCACTATAGAAGCTCGAATTCGAACTTAGTGCATTTCAGGCAAATTTCTTCAAAAATCTTCTTCTCCAGATCCAGCAGGCAGAATCTTTTGATATTTGGTATGCTACATTGTGGGGTGGATCTGATTCAAGTTTGTTCAAATCGGCCCCCTGGATTCATATTTGGGCTCACTATAGTAGCTCGAATTCGAACTTAGTGCATTTCAGGCAAATTCCTTCAAAAATCTTCTACTCCAGATCCAGCAGGCAGAATCTTTTGATATTTGGTATGCAGCATTGTGGGAGTGGATCTGATTCAAGTTTGCTCAAATTGGCCCCCTGGGTTTATATTTGGGCTCAGTATAGAAGCTCGAATTCGAACTTAGTGCATTTCAGGCAAATTTCTTAAAAAATCTTCTTCTCCAGATCCAGCAGGCAGAATCTTTTGATATTTCGTATACAACATTGTGGGGTGGATCTGATTGAAGTTTGTTCAAATCGGCCCCTGGGTTTATATTTGGGCTTAGTATAGAAGCTCGAATTCGAACTTTGTGCATTTCAGGCAAATTTCTTAAAAAATCTTCTCCAGATCCAGCAGGCAGAATCTTTTGATATTTGGTTTGCAACATTGTGGGTGGATCTGATTCAAGTTTGCTCAAATCGGACCCCTGGATTCATATTTGGGCTCACTATAGAAGCCCGAATTCGAACTTAGTGCATTTCAGGGAAATTTCTTTAAAAATCTTCTTCTCCAGATCCAGCAGGCAGAATCTTTTGATATTTAGTATGCAACATTGAGGGGCGGATCTGATTCAAGTTTGTTCAAATCGGCCCCCTGGATTCATATTTGGACTCACTATAGAAGCCCGAATTCGAACTTAGTGCATTTCAGGCAAATTTCTTAAAAATCTTCTCTCCAGATTCAGCACACAGAATCTTTTGATATTTGGTATGCAACATTGTGGGGTGGATCTGATTCAAGTTTGTTCAATTCGGCTCCCTAGATTCATATTTGGGCTCACTATAGAAGCTCGAATTCGAACTTAGTGCATTTCAGGCAAATTTCTTTGAAAATCTTCTCAAGATCCAGCAGGCAGAATCTTTTGATATTTGGTATGCACGATGTATAGGTGGGTGATATTCACGTTTGTTCAAGCCAAGTCTCTAGGTCCATATTTGGGCTCACTGTAGGAGCTTGAATTGTAACTTAGACGAGAGGGTTAATTGCACGACACTGGCTCAGGGATAAATGCTGGAGTGTAATTGCATTGCTAGATGCCCATCCATCTATTGTCTTTACTGTAAAGTGGTCAATGTCCACAGGTGGCATCTCAGTCGCTATAGGACAGTAGGACAGTTGATTCATGCTCATCCTTTTCTAACCTCGCGTTATACTCTTATAAATAAACAATTTTGTTTGTTGTAACAATTGTATTGCAATTCATTGGAGAAAGCCAACTGGCACACACCAATGAATTATACTAGAATAGTTTAGATGTCTATTGCTGGGGATGTGGGCTACAAGAATATACATATGTCAAGCGATTGATTTATTATAATATGGCGCTAAAACGGTTATCGTTTAATAGGTTCACACTCGTGCAGGTCTAAGCTGCAGGCTGATGCAACCTCTTTGATTCCATCAATCAATCATACTCAGTTTTTGGGTTACATTTAACCTACATCACTGTCCTTGAACTCACACGAAGTATCCAGCCCATGAGTTATACTGTTATTCTCTTCCTGTATATTATATACAAACAGGTTCTTGTATTTGTTTTTATCATATGACTCGTCCGTTTTGTTCACTTTAATACATTTGATATTTTGTTTTCATATTAATCAGTGATAAATAAAGCCTTTCAATTTCATTGGTAAATTTCAAAACTAGACAATTTGATTGGCTGAACAAAATACAACTGGGCCACATTTTCATAATTTGCATAATTAGAGTTGGGAGCTTTCATTGGTCAATTTCAAAACTGGACAATTTGATTGGGTAAACAAAATACAACTGGGTGACATTTGCATAATTTCAGTAGGGAGAATTTACGTTATCTGTCCTATTTAGGGTTGGTGATATTGTATTAATCTTTTACCTACAAGAAAAACGCCATTCATTTTTTTTATATTTTCACTTTTTGCTTCCAAAATATAGGTTATGACCCCTCATTGGAACGAGCTCGACGAGCTCGTTCCAATGAGGGGTCATGGCCTATGTTTTGGAAGCAAAAAATGAAAATGTTTAGTTATACGAGGATGTTTTTTTTTCCAAGTGTCGACTGCAACTCAAGTTTGGAGATGGGTTAAAGAGTCATACTAAGCGGCTAATTTGTGCGTGTGAGTGTCATATGATAAATAGAATATGAAATGAGTGTTTTTCTCATATAATATTTATGAAACTCGTCCGAATTTTCCGCTTGGGCGAGCCTCTGGAAAACGGAAAATTCTTTGGCTCGTTTCATAAATATTATATGAGAAAAACACTCATTCCATATCCTCTATTTATGATGCCATACCTTTTCCATGTATTATGGTTGTGCAATGAAGTATTCTATTCTTTTCTATTCTATATATTCGATACTGCATAAACAAACACTCTAATTACTACCTAATCACCAAAATAATTAACACTTTCCCTTTCATTCTATTAAAATACACTGTGGAATATTTGTCACTCGGAAATTTATCTAGAATACCAACGAATAACTGTACACTCTGCCTGAAAAATCTTTGGTCCTCCAAAGAGAACATAAAATGAATCAGCATCCGCCCTTGATGTAATAATCTTAAGTCCTTCACAACACGAAACATGAGATTGCGAAACTATTCTTCCGTTGCGACATTTATTCCAGCCCCGCGAAGAACTTGCGGAGCTGACTGATCATCCAATGTTCCACTGTACACAATTCAGTGCAGTGTCTAAAAGCCTTTCTATATTGGACGAAATGCACTAAGTTCTGGTAATATGGATGATTCCGCTATCGGTCGCTATGAGGCGTTGGCTTTGTCCTACCGCAGGCATTGTGCTCCAAAAATGACCTTTAGGGTAGCGGATGACTGTTTTACTATGGTTCCCATTCGTTAACTTTGTAATTATCACCGCCCAATTCAACGCGAAAGTAAATAGGTTAATCGATATGGCACGAGTGGCAGTGCGGAATGGTAAAACGAGAGGCCGCAATGGGAACTCATACACCCTTCGCCTCCACATGTATGCGGAACGGATTTTCATTTTCCGCATGGTTTAGTGTTGCGGTAGATGGGGATTTCATAGAACAGGCATGTGATAAAAACCTTTTTCTTTACACTATGATTGACTGGATGTTTTGTGAAAGTTCCCAATGGGTTTATCTCCCTTAAAATGATGTAAAAGAACTGTTTCTTCGAAATTGTTCTAGTCATTTTGAAAACGTTTTGAAAAATTGTCTAAATGTTCATACATGTTGCTATCTGCACAATTTGAAGAAGACCTAATCTGAATAGAACTTTCTGTATAATGCATTTTACACTGGGTTAGGCTGTTTATTGTTTCGACAACAGTATTTTGCATCTGTGGTCTTGTTCCATCATTGCTCTTGACCCAGGATTTCTTGTTTATTTCTCCGAAGGCTTTTTACCATCTGGACGTCAAGCACATGGAAGTTTCATTTTTTGGATTCGCCAAGACAGTGACATATTTTTCACATTCAACTTCCGATGAGCTGTTTAACATATTCCGGAATCATTTCATATTAAGGATTGAGACAAAGTTAAAAAGTTTGTCTACCCGGAATCTCCACCAAATATCGACTGGCGTAACAGTTGGGAAATTAGCTCAATAAAAGCGCTTGGCAACATTAAACATTTATTTACATTCAGTGGTGGTAGTAACCTGCCGTACGTTCCACTGGAAACTCGGTAACTAGATTGCTGATTTCGTGGAAATGCATACATTATACACAAAATAGTTACTCATAACAACTACATGCAGACAGGAATTCAAACCAATAATTACCGGTTATTAAAATACAAGATTTGCCAAGAAGCATGTAACTGTTATAGGATGAACAATCAAAGATTATTAACTCATGCATAACCCCTTATATACTCGTTACCGCACACATAAATTACCCCCTTTATCGCCCTAAGAATTAGCACTAAGGCCACATAAAGTAGATGTTATGTTTCTCGGGTTATGTTTGTAAAATTGCATGTGAGCGGGCGTTTTTTATTTTATTTTTTTAATTTTTGTAATTATTTCTTTGCCATCAAAAGTTCATGTTCTTGGTTTGTTTTATGTTTTAGGCCTCATAATCTACAGAATAGCATAGGTGGTGGTGTATTTCGTCCTTTGAGCGCAAGAAGGCTTTGCAATGCTAAAGCATTGCAAAGCCTTGTTGCACTCAAGGGACAAGTTTATCAATTTTATTACGTGTGTAAAATATCAGACATAAATCATTTAATTTCTATTTTTTCAAGTTCGCATTGGTTTTAAAAAGAGGGCATGCGACAGCCAAAAAGACCATGCGGGAGTGCCTTAGAAACAGATTTTTAACTTTTTTTTAGGCCTAACGCTTTCTATAATGTTAAAATACGCCGTGGAATATTTCTTATTTGGAATTTTTCTAGAAAACCAACCTTTTACAAATCACTCCAAACATGGTGTAAAATGCTAAACAATCCATTTAACCCTTTACCTAACATGAAAAGCAGACGACACTTGCAAAAATAATTCTTGAATAACTAATTTTTTTCATTTTTTGTCTCAAAAACATAGGTTATGACCCCTGGTTGGAACGAGCTCGACGAGCTCGTTCCAACGAGGGGTCATAACCTATGTTTTTGAGACAAAAAATGAAAATTAATTGGCGATTTTTGAGAATAGCGCTGACCGGTTTTGGCCGTTACGTTAGGTAAAGGGTTAAATTGTGCGGATGCTAATATTTGTATTCTTATTATGTCACAATTCTTTGTGTTACAGTCAGTTTTTCAGATCATCATTTTTTTAGCTGAAAAAATGTTCTTTTATCTATTTCAGGAGAAGACTCAACGGCACGGATATAAATTCTCTTGGTCTCCTGCCAGATAAGCTCAAAACAGAACTAGCATTACATGTAAATTTAGAAACATTAAAGAAGGTGACGATATTTCAGGAATGTGAACCAGAGTTTTTGCATGATCTGGTATTGAAGATGCGTGCATATATATTTACACCGGGCGATTTGATCTGCCGTAGGGGTGAAGTAGCCAGAGAAATGTTTATTATTGCAGATGGAGTAGTGTCTATCATAAGGTAAATATGTTTTGTTTTCTTTTTTATTGTTAGTTTGCACATTATCGTGGAATAGATAAACATACATAAAATGGTAAAATAGGGTTATATTAGTTATCCTTGTGTTTTCCAGGGTGTATGGGAATTTACACCGGTTTGGGAACTCATACACCCTGTGGCGAAGCCGAAGGGTGTATGAGTTCCCAAAACGGTGTAAATTTCCATACACCCTGGAAAAAACA
This sequence comes from Pictodentalium vernedei, assembly GCA_031216915.1. Taxonomy (NCBI): domain Eukaryota; kingdom Metazoa; phylum Mollusca; class Scaphopoda; order Dentaliida; family Dentaliidae; genus Pictodentalium; species Pictodentalium vernedei. Next base: position 554,139,391 of record CM062294.1, on the reverse strand, counting down.
AGGATAACGGATTTATTTCCAAGAATTTTGGTGTACTTAATACTTTAACCAACACTGTGGGAAAAAACTGACAGAAAATTTGTACTTTGCAAGTTTCGTAAATAAAACGTGACAAATATGGATGTCATTGGAACTGGCTCAATGAGCCAGTTCCAATGTCATCAATATCTGTAATATTTTATTGCATATAAATATTAAATTTCCTGTATTTTTATTTTTGTTCTAACATAACCGAGCAGAAGGTGTGAATTAATAATTAAAAATGTGTACATTTTTAGCCATATAGCTTGCTAAGCACGGTGTAAAAAAGCCACTGTGGATTGCAAGTTACACCGTACCTCTCAGCCAATCAAAATGCAGTATTTTGTTTCATTTGGAAATAATGCAATTTATTTATTGGAGTTTAAGGTCACATATTTTTGCACAATGGATGATCATGACCACAACATGATTATCAACTCAAGACCAGGGGTGAGCGTTAATAAGCCATGTTGCCCATTTTAGAGAGGGTTTGCACCTCCCAAGAATTGGTGACTGGGTCCTATTTTGCCTGTAAAACAGAGCCTGCTTACTGCAGTGAACAGCCACTGCTTCACTCCCCGGGTTTCCCGCGGGGAGGTAAATGCAATTTCGTCCCTTGAATTCATCAATGCGCCATCCGCAAATGACTATTTGCTTTTACCTCCATGTTCGGTTTCCATTGCATGGAATTTAATGGTTTTCACGTGTGTTTTTGGTTGGATTCGGGGAGGTGTCAATTAATACTTCTATACGTAGCATGCCCCAACCTGAACTTCAAATGGGTGACACGCGTGGTTACGGTACCCTCGTCCTCGTCTAAATGCATTTATAGAAGAGGTTTTGACACTTGCCTAACACCCTGTATATTTAACAAAAAACACCGTAACAATTCAATTCGATATCAGTCAATTTCACCGAATAACTTATGTTATATTGAGACGCATATGGAATAGAAAATCTATCGTCCCTCTAGGGTCTCCTGGATTAACTATTGGTATTTATTTAACCAAGACAGAGTTGTTCCCCTTGTTATATCGTCATCAGGCTCAACCAATTTGATTCCATCGAAACCGTTACTCATGGAACGCACTCACAAAACTTGGTGTTATATAATGGGGTGGTGTGAAGCGGAGTTTTTGCATCATAAGGTATTAATGATGGCAATGAGTGAGTGAAGATTGTGTGGAAAGAGAGAAGAAAAGAGAGAGTTGTGCAGAAAATTCAACGTGAACGAAGATTCCGAGTCGTCAGCAGAGATTCGTCGAAGTTAGGGTGGAATTCAGGGAACGGAAATTCCCGGGTTTCCGGTTCCAAAAGCCGGACCCGATACCCGGGAAATCTACAGCACGTAACCGGGAATGAAGCGTGGCACTGTTTGTGTATTGAACTGAAGGTTTCTTAATTGAAACTTTGTAGGATTTCGTCAGCCCTTCCACGCCTGAATTTTTTACAGTCCTGATTCCTGACGAACCATTTTCAACACATCACTGTAGCTCTCAACCAGTTCTGGTGGACACCACCTCCCTTTCAACAGTAAGATCTTAATCATCCGCTTCTAAGTTCAAACTCGTCTTCATTTTCAGATTTACTTGTATCACTGTCCACAACCTCCTCCAACATCAACATCCTCTCCAATGCCGGTGTAACAGGAATGGAAGTCCGTAGGAAAATTAGTCCCTCTGGACTATTATTCCGCGGAATTATAGTCCTAGGTCTAACATTTCTAGGAATAGTAGTCCGCCGGACTACTATTCCTAGAAATGTTAGACCTAGGACTATAATTCCGCAGAATGATAGTCCAGAGGGACTAACGTTCCTACGGACTTCCATTCCTTTTACACCGGCACCAGTCTCCTCTGAGGAGACTGGTGACGGCAGTGAAGAGGGCGTTAGTAGTATAGCAGGGGCTTTTCGTGCCTCATTACCCGGACTTTTGGGGGAGCAGCTAGTGTTAAATTCCCATAGGAACCGGACTTTTTTGGGATCAACTTTGGGGGAGCAAAAATACGGCTCTTTGCAGCTAGATCCGCCAAATGGTGTATGTACTGTATATATAGTATGCTATGGCATGTATAATGATATATTTTTTGCGTGGGGCTATAGGTATATATTATGGGTAAGTGGTGGAAAGATGATGGGAAAATTGGGTTTTCTTGAAAGTTTTTCCCGCGAAACGGTTGACGTTGCTATTGACGTCGTGACGTCATGATGCGCACGCGACGTCATAGAGATGTTGACCGCTGTTATTGTCCAGTATACAATCTGACATGACGTAATTCGGGTCAGGGTATGTCGGGCTTCTCGTTTGGGGAGAGGGGGTGATATGGTAGTAGTGGTATATATGCATGTAGGTCCCAAGTTAGCCCTTAATACTATTAATCCACCTTATGCTTCATATTATCCTATGTCTGCTATAGGTAAGTCAAGCAGTAGGGTGGGTGGGTGGTAGTGTGGTATTGCGAGATAGTCATTGGTGATTAAAGTTAGACAGTATAGGATGAATGATCTGTTGGTCTATTACCCCCATTAGTACTATTAACCTACCGAATCCTTTGTATTATCTTATGGCTGATATTGGTAGTTTAGTGTTGGGCCAGGCAGTATTATACTAGGTTGTTTAGAACGGGTGGCATAGGATGCATTGTATATACACCTATAGGCCCCTGTTAGTGCTTGGTACTATTAACCAACCGATTGCTTTGTATTATTCCATGATTGGTATATGTAGTACGCTATAGCAGGTCAAGTGGGGTTTTGGAGTGGGGATGGGGGTAATGCCTGGCAGTATAGAACAGCAGTATAGTATGGAAGATATATACCTCTGTGGGCCCTTGCAGGTCCCATGTTAGCCCATTAGCCCCCTTAGTGAATCCTATGTATTATCCTATGACTAATATAGGTAGTATGCAATGCTAGGCCAAGAGGTACTGTGGGTAAGGGTAATGCCCGATGTAAAAACACGGAATCCATATTTTATGGACTCGGCTAGAAATCTCAATTACGAAATGCCTTATATGTATACAGGGGAAATCTGAATCAACCTTGATCAATGTTTTAGTCGAGACTAAGATAGGTATAGCTAGGAAGTAATGGATGAGATATGGGGCAGAATAACAGAAGTACACAGGTGTAAAAATACCAGACCATAGGTATCCTCAGATAAGTATCCTCTAAAAGGTATCCTCGATAGGTATCCTCGAATAATACAATACCAGGCCATAGGTATCCTCAAATACCCATATGTACCTATGTGATAGGGCATATTGTGTCACATTGTGCCTTTTCACATAAGCACATATGACAAAAAGGGATTCTCCAGTAGGTATCCTCGATAGGTATCCTCAAATAATACAATACCAGGCCATAGGTATCCTCAAATACCCGTATGTGCCTATGTGATAGGGCATATTGTGTCACATTGTGCCTTTTCACATAAGCACATATCGGCACATAAAGCATGTGCCTATGTGATAGGGCATATTGTGTCACATTGTGTCTTTTCACATAAGCACATATGACAAAAAGGGATTCCATAGCCACAGGTGTTTTCAAAATTATGGGATTCCATGGGATATGGCGATTGGATATAGGCTTTTGTTATACACAAGGGAGATAACCCTGCATACAGATTATGGGAAATCAAGCAATCTGATTGGTTAGTTATAATCTAGATATATGAAACAACAAGAGTACTTGGAATAGGGTCAGAACTAACAAGAATAGACCAGAAATTGCTAAATATAGCAATAATAAGGTAAACTGTTCCAGTTAATAGGCTCTTCTACGCTACTGGAGTATACTCTAGAATAAAGGAACATGGCCAGGTAGACGTAAACTATTGCATATATAGATAGAAGCAGAGAATTCTGGGTAAATTGTCCTATAGCATTACGTGCTATTCTTAATAGGGGAAAAACGTCATGGGATAGGGATCAAAAATTACACTTCTAGGAAAAATGCTATACTCTCAGATTAGAGATGGGTTTCAGTAGTATGTCAGGTACATATGAGGGGTTATGACATATGTACCTCTTGTGTGTCAGGAGGAGCACTATAGGTACCAGGATAATACTGAGATTAAGAGAACTAAAACACCTCATAGGTAGCCGCGTTTACACGTATGTGTACCAGTGTTTTGGAGGGGGGGGGGGAGTGCACTCTTTGAATCTGAATAACGTTAGCTCTTCGGACAAAATGATGGCCATCGTGTTTCATACGGTTAGTGTTATTCCGGTTCATATAATGGCGATAGCCGTTGGAACCTATGGTTCCAGCAAACTACTTTTATTGGTTTTGTAAATGGATGAACTTATAGCAATAATCCAAATCTTTTTGAAGACGTTTAAACCCTTTACACAAATTAACAACCAATGACAGTGGCATTTACAAAAATCGTCAATGACATTTCTTTGTTTTTCGATTTTTTTACTGAAAACTCGTCCACTGAGTTCCAATGTGTTCTATGTGCCTACTGGCACATAGAACACATTGGAACTCAAGGGACGAACTGTAGCTTACGAGTCTCTCATTGGAAACAACGCGTAGGCATCTTTTCATTTAGGAACTTTAAGAAATGTTTTCGATGTCAATGATGGAATTGTTCAATTATTCAAGATCATTTTTGCAAGTGTCGTCTGCTATTTGTGGTGGGAATGGGGTTAAAATTCGCGTGGTGTCTATAAACTAGGGGCCTCGGTACATCGGTGTTCAGACAAGAACAAAATTAAATATTCTGTCGTTCAGTTTCGAAAAAGATTTACAGAACGTACTTTATATAACTCATTTAAAGATATTTTGCCCAATCCCAATTGTTTCATTATTTCCTATCTCTTTTTTCTGTAATTACAGTGAACAAGGAACGGTATTGACGCAAATGAGTACAGGAGATTTCTTTGGAGAAATAGGCATTCTGAACCTAGATGGAGGAATAAATAGGTAAGTTCCTGAGAATCGAATGTAGCAGACGGTAATAAAAATGTCAAGTGATCCAATTATTATTCCGTATTACTCATTTTGAGACAAGAACTACAATTTCAATGTATCACATAACCAAGGCAAACACGTTTAGAATAGACAATATCCTTCAGACTCTCATTGAGACAAACTTGTAGATATATTACAGTTCCGGTGCAATTAATTAAAATGGAGAGAAAACTGAAAAGAAAGAATCACTTTTCGAAACAAATATACACCTTGAACTTAATTAAGCACCCCCGAAATGTTTCATGACAGTGAAGTTGCTGTTACTGATAATGTTTTAATGATTGCTACAGTACGTGGAGAGTGTATTATCACTAAATCACCCGCAGAGTGGAGATTCCACCCAAGCAATAATTGCAAATTTGTTACAAAGCCTAACCAGCACAAGCAAAGTTTCAGCCAATGGACCTCCGGGTTAAACCCGGAGGTCCATTGGCTGAAACATTGCTTGTGCTTTTTGTCGATATGTACAAAATTTGACAGTTATAGCTTGGGTGATAACTCCACTCCGCGGGTGATTTAGTTACAATCCACTCTCCACGTACTGTATGTCTCGCAGTACATTTCATCTCGTAAAGCTTTGTGTTTCTGGTTGATAGCGTACCCCAACAACATCCCCTTGTCCACGTGAAACATGCTACCCACGAATGCCACAAAAAAACCACTTTCATTCACATGTAACATCTGGATATAAAACAGGAACATTTATCACTTCTTTTATCAGTAAATGTTGACATGGCAAGGAGGAGACTGTCAGAGGCACTAAGATGGCAAATCGTTGGTATGCATGCAACAGGCATGTCATTCAAAGCCTTTGGAAGGCAACTTGGCTATAGTCATTCTTTCATCAGCAGACTTGTCCGAAAAAATCAACAAACCAACGATGTTAAGGACTGACCAAGACCTGGACAACCCCGAAAGACTTTTCCTCGGAAAGATCGGAGTCTGGCACGCCTCAAAAAGTGGGGTTTTGAAACGCCTTTGCCTACCCAACAGACGTTTGTGTAACATAACTGTACGAAACCGTCTCAAAGCACTGGGTATGAGGTCCAGATGGGTCAACAAGCGTCAAGCTCTGTCCTATCAGCAACAAAGACGACATTTGTAGTTGTGTATAGCACGACAACATTGTAATCTCAGGACATGGAGGAGAGTCCATTGATCAGACGAAAGTAGGTCCCTGCTTCACGTCACTGGTGGTCGCATGAAATTCTGAAGGCATAGAAATACTGCTTACGTGCCCAGGAACATCCGTCCTACTGTTCCTTATGGTGGAGGATCGGTGATGATCTGGAGATGCCTCTCTCATGATTATAAACTTGATATGGTGACTTCTTGAGAATCTCAATGGTCATCAGTACATCCGGACATTCTCAATCCGGTTGTCGTGCCTCATTTTGACAACCATCCATAGGCTACTCACCCTGTATTCACGGACGACAATGCAAGGCCACATAGTGCCCATATTCCTTCAAAACAGCGCTATTACAACACAACCTTAGCCTGCAGTGAGCCCTGATTTGAATCCCTTAGAACACATCTGGGACTTTCTTGGACGTCGTTTGCAAGCAAGGGATCCACTTCTACAGACTTTGGTCGATTTGGAAGCTACATTACATTGGCAGCAGTTGCCTCTGGACCGTATCGGAAGGACTCGCTTGTAACATTAGGAGGAGGGTTCGGGTTGTCAGCCGGACACGTGATGGATACACTCGCTACTGATGTCAGACACTGCTACTGTGTTCAGGAGATCAGAAGTTACGTTTTTTGTCAGTCATTACCGGCATATTTTCATCATTGTGTTGCCTTTCATTTGTCAATAAACCATTCTTTCCGCAAACAATCACTTTTGGCCATCTTAAAGATAGCATGAAAGAAAGTAATGCCATTTTCTATTAACACCACAAACAGGGGGTGCTTAATTAAGTTCCGGGTGCTTAATTAAGTTCCAGGTGTATATATTGAATTACAGGTAGGGGGTTCGAATCTTAAATTTCGGATTTCGAATCGAATCTCGAATTGAATGCCACGGCTCCTTAAATTGTAAAAATTGTTCCTTCTTTCAACCGTAAATATTTCCAGTCTGTTTGGTAAAGTCGATCAATGAAGCGGAAATTTCCAGAAAGTAATATCCAGGGAACCAGTTATCCTGTACAGGGGCCAATACTATAAAACTTTTACAATTGTATTTTCTAGAATTGTATTTTCTAGTTATGACTTTAAATAGGCTGAAATGAACCATTAGCATTTTCAAAGATCTGGCAATTTGCCAGTTTGCAAATTGCCATATCTTTTAAAATGCTATTGATTCATTTTAATTCTAGAAAATACAATTGTAAAAGTTTTATAGCAGACTTGATGACCGAAGAAGAGTTCAAAAGGAGACACTTGGTATGATTTTGAGAGCATCACACGATTTTTTCGAAAATCACCAAAGTAGCGCAGCTCGAATCGAAACGAATCATCGGAATCCAAATCATCGGAATTGAATTTGGAAGCTCTATCAGGCACTAATTTAACGATATGTCGGGAAGCACGGTGGCTCATTGGTAGACTGTTGGATTTCTATGCTAGATGTCCCGAGTTCGATCCCCGTCCGGGACGACCCGCGTTGTGTCCTTGGGCAAGGCACTTTATCCCCGTTGCCTACATGTGGGCACGATCACGCCGTGTACTAATGCATACTGCACGTCGATGATGCACATGTCTTCAACCTCTGTAACCCTGCTTGAGCGGAGCTGGAACAGAGTTAGAATGTTGAGGGGCTGACAGTTGCTCGTCGATGCTCGGTGGTTCTCTCCGGGTACTCCGGCTTCCTCCACCCGTAAAACTGTCAGGGTCGCGATTAGTCATTGTGCATAAGTATGTGGCCTTAAACACCAATAAATAAATAAATAAATAAATAAATAAATAAATAAATAAATAACGCTATGTCGATTTTTAAAGTCATTATTCATTGTTTACATGGTTTCTGTCAATGTTTTTTTTTTCAGGAGAACAGCCGATGTTCGATCAGTCGGCTATTCCGAGTTATTCGTATTATCAAGAGAGGACGTACTGGCAGCACTCAAGGATCATCCCGATGCTGAGGTATATTTTATGCAATAGTTTTTTTCCAGATATCTTATGAGTTGTTACTGACATTTATCATATGACTCGTCCGTTTTGTTCACTTTAAAACATTTGATATTTTGTTTTCATGTTAATCAGTGATAAATAAATCCTTCCGTCAATTTTATTGGTCATTTTCAAAACTAGACAATTTGATTGGCTGAAAAAAATACAACTGGGCCACATTTTCATAATTTGCATAATTAGAGTTGGGATCTTTCATTGGTCAATTTCAAAACTGGACAATTTGATTGGCTAAACAAAATACAACTGGGTGACATTTGCATAATTTCAGTAGGGAGAATTTACGTCATCTGTCCTATTTAGGGTTGGTTATATTGTATTAATCTTTTACCTGCAAGAAAAACGCCATTCATTTTTTTTATATATTTACTTTTTGCTACCAAAACATAGGTTATGACCCCATCATTGGAACGAGCTCGACGAGCTCGTTCCAATGAGTGGTCATAACCTACGTTTTGGAAGCAAAAAATTTAAAGTTTTAGTTATACGAGGATGTTTTTTTCCAAGTGCCGTCTGCAACTCAAGTTAGGTGATGGGTTAAAAAGTCATACCAAGTGGCTAATTTGTTCGTGTGTGTGTCATATGATAAATAGAATATGAAATGAGTGTTTTTCTCATATAATATTTATGAAACTCGTCCGAATTTTCCGTTTGGGCTCGCCAGAGGCTCGCCCAAACGGAAAATTCTTAGACTCGATTCATAAATATTATATGAGAAAAACACTCATTCCATATCCTCTATTTATTCACTAAACCAGACCTTATTCAACATGCGTAACACCAATATTTTGATTTTTCAACACAGATAATTAGAGTTTCATGACCCCGATAGTTCCGAGAGGTTGACGTTGTAAAATTATTCAACTCTCACACATATGATGATGGATCACTGGATACTTAACCCTTTACCCAACGAATCGCCCGCATCCGCAGGCGTAATATGCAAATTGAGCAGTTGAAAAAATTAAATTTTTCAAAATATTTCAACAAAACCATGTCATGTGACCCCTCATTGGAACGAGCTCATTTTGAAAAATTTAAAAAAAATATATTTAAAATAATAAATTTTGATTCATCTGCGTTGGGTAAAGGGTTAACTCGCTGAACAAAAAATCACACATGCAGTAAATTTCGTTTTCGATGCATTAGAAATTTTGTACAGTGCAGTGGCGTAGCCGGGGGTGGCATAGGGGCGGGGGGCTGGGGGAGTGGCATGGCCCATAAATAATACAGTGCCCTCCCCCCCCCCCCCACCAAAAAAAAGGGAAAATTGAAGCACCAGAAGATACCAGATTCACTCTGAGGGTATTGAATTTTCAAAATTTGCTCGGGTGCCTCCTGAACCTTGACTAATGGTGGGATACCGTAGGTCTGAGATGGGGGGGGGGGGGGTATGGCCCTCCATTATTGTGGGCTCGGGGGTAGCCCCACCAATGGGAAGGGCCGTACCTACCCCACCTCAGGCCTGCGACTTTCGGATATTGCCTGTGGCCTATATCGATCAGACTCCCCCTAAAAAATTGTGCCCTCCTCAATAGGAAATCATAGCTACGCCCCTGGTGCAGCGAACCGATGAGTACTTAGGCCCTACTAATTCTAAATTTCGTGTCGAATCGAATCCCGGATCCGGTAGATGACTTCGAATCGAATCGATCCCAGAACAGAATCTCACAGCTCTTCTTTTTAACCCTTTACCTTACCTGAAAAGCAGACGACACTTGCAAAAATAACGAGCTCGTTCCAACGAGGGGTCATAACCTATGTTTTTGAGACAAAAAATGAAAAAAATAATGAAAATTAATTGGCGATTTTTGAGAATAGCGCTGGCCGGTTTTGGCCGTTACGTTAGGTAAAGGGTTAACAACCAAGCAAGTCGCCTTTCAAGTAATATCCGTCATATCAAAAATTTATAAGATCATTTGTGGTACTTTTAGACGTTATTGGGGTATCGGTTCCTTGGGTAGTGGTATTGAAATCGAAGGTAATTTTCAGCTGGATGTTAACACTTGCTTAATTTGATTAATCAGCAGAGTTATGAGGTTACCACAACGAATCTTAATGTGTAGAATATACAGTATAAGTATTTTCGTAGTCCCACTTCCACCGCCCAGCCCCCACCCCCAACCCCACCATCACAAAAATAGAAATAATAAATCACTGAGCATGGAGAAAATTCATAGTTTAACTTCAAATCATTGACCTAAACTGCTCGTTGGAACGAGTCATAAGTTTTGGATTGGAAGGAGAACAAACTTTAATGGCGATCTTTGAGTGTACCGCTGGATGGATTTGATCGAATCGTTCAATACTTAAAGGCATTTATATATTGGACGTTGCGTGCAATGCGAGGAAGTAATATATAGCAAATTCTATTCTCAGTTTTGAATTTCAAAAAGGGAGCCATGCTGTCGAATAAAATCACTAAATAATTTAAATGAGTTCAAGACCCAAACTGAAGCATAGTATCACTGAATAGGATTTTGACGCGACTATTTGTTGCATAAATATTATAATCGACGATTTTATATTTAATTAACTCTCCGCTCAATGATGTCAAAGTAACGAAATGTCAAGCCGCATATTTTCCCATAAAGTAATTGGGAATTAGTTAACAAATTCAATCTTGTTTGACAGAGCTCGGTGAGCTCTGTCAAACAAGATTGAATTGATTAAATTTTTAGTTGCATTATGGGAAAAATTGGAGGTTGAGACGCAGAGTGTTAAGGTGTACACATCAGATTTGTTGCAGTGAACATTTGTTTTTATTTTATAGTAAGGCCAAATTGTGAGGTATCTCTTATTTAGTCAAAAAAAAACTGGGAAAAATTTTAGATACAACTTAATTGCATGGCATGTAACGCTTGCATCGCGTTAAGTGGGGACAGCCCTTGGGAATTGTTTGGGACGAAAAAAACTTTTAAAGGCGAAGTTTGTGTGTTGTGTTGGGTTGATTTGGTCGATTCGTTTGGTGAAGGTTTGAATGAGAAAATCACTTTATTTGTGATAGTGAAAATACCTTATTTATTTATTTTCTTTTTTTTCTTATTGAAGAACAGGGAAGAAACAAATGATGGCAAATTAAAATCTGGTAAAATGAAATTCAAAATAAAAAAAAACCGGCATTTGGCTGCACAGAAAACTGTGTATCGTAAAACCATTCCGGGACTAAGTTTCAGAGTTTATCGGTTTAAGACGTGTAAGTGTTATATGTGTGCTGTTTCAGATCTTAACTTCATGCCCTCGGGATTTGAACCGTCGCCATGCAGTCCGTGAAACATTTTGCGAGTTTTCTGACTCAAGACGATTTTGGAATATGGTGTCAACTGATTTGAAATCTCTGTACATACTAGGTACAAACTTGGTTTCCGTTTGTGGCCAAGCCACGTAATGCATTGACCTTTAACATCGATATTGGTTGACGCTATTTTGCCTATTTCCTTGGACATTTTACCAAAAGTTAGAAATGGGGTTCATTCCCCTAGACCAATTCCCTGTAGACCAACTCCTACGAGGCCAATTCACAAAAGACCAATTCCCCTTAGACCAACTGGTGTGTTCTACTTTAAAAATAATTCTATATCAATAATTTGATATATTTATAAATATTTATAAATGTATTTAATGTTATTGATATTCAAGCCTAAAAATAAGCAGTCTGTCATTTGCAGAATGAGGTCCCCAGAGGGGGAATTTGCTGATGCTATCCCATACAGTGGGCCAGTTTATCCTCTGGGTATCTGTTTCTGATTATGTTTGAGACCTTGATTCAGGTTGAGGTTCACAGAGGGTAAATTTAGTGATGCTACCCTGCTGTGCAGGGTAGCATCACCAAATTCACCCTCTGGGGACCTCATTTTTCAGATGATAGTCTGCTCATTTTCTGGCTTGTCGATATTTTATAGATGTTGGGCAGATTTTTATAAATAATCGTTTTCCTAATTATCCTTAATCAACCCTTAATCAGAAACGCTGTGTAGTTGGTCTAAGGGGAATTGGTCTAGTGGGAAGACACCCGAAATGGTTCGCTCTTATTTCCAGCCTCGGTTCTGTTATTCGAACTTTTGGATTTACATTTTCTATATTATATGAGGTTATCTTCTGCTTTTGTTATAAGATGAACTGATTATCATTTTCGCCACACGTATATTACCGATTACTGCGTAAGTATATTGCTAACCATCAAATTCATTTAGTTTTTTGCTCGCTTTATCCGGTAAATAATTCAACAAGATGAATGTGAAGTACTTTTATATACTTATTTACGATATATAATAGTCAGTGACTATCTCGTAAAGTTGTGATAAACCTTTGTTTTTGAAAATTCTTAGATTATTTCTGGCAAACATGATTCTTCTTTTTTGAGAATATTGAAAATTGTTTTTATTTTTTTTTTTAGCTTTAGTTTTTTGACATCATGCCCACTCTTTTCGTTCTGTAATTCCGTGACGTGGAAATTGTTAGCATTCTGGATACTTCGAATCAGTAACTGTGTAGTTTAATCTTTCCATGAATAGTTTAAAACATTACTTTCTATTTCTTGTTTAATAGCAGTTTTTTGCGACGGGTGATCCACGAATTTTGAAACACTTTGAAACAGCTGCAGTCCACGACCTGGATGATTAGGATGCACGAAATTCATGTTTATTTGTCATTCCACTGATACACTACAGATTATATATTTTATCATGATGGGAAACATCACTCGACGATCGTAGCGGCGAGTTAGGGACAAACACGAGAGGGGTATTGTACTCTTTCAGCAGGGTCCGGGGAATTCCGTGGGAAAGTGTTGGAACATGGCCCTCCGCTGGCTTCTTTGCACATGGCCGCAATGTTTTCCAATCAGAATGTTCAGGTATTCATATTTTGAAAAAAAGAAGCCAATTTATATCGGATCACATAAGACCCGCGAGGGAGCTCTGCCTATAGCCGTATTCATGGGATACGGTTTTATTGGCGATAACACACGGACATCCACTACTAAAGGTAGTGGATGTCTGGGTGTTATCGCCAATAATATTGTTTCCCTTGGTATCTGTGCTTGTAAAAAAATTGAATTCCACAAAATAGGGGGGGGGGGCAAGCGCCGGATGCGCCCCCTCTGAATCCCCCCATGATGAGGCAATGTCACTTCCACTGCCAAACAATTAGGATGGCGTGTCTTGCTTCGGGGCATAATGCAAATGCATTTGGGTAGACTCTGACGTTTGACCTCAAGATTACACGTCCAAAATGTTAACTACAAAGTCTCACGTTGGAGCTTTTGTGATCTCAATTTTTGTAGAAGTAAAATTGTTCGCTCAGCAGAGTGTGAGAAGACCTTGGTTACCCCTGTACTCCCAACTGCCTTCCTATTCCCACGCTTCTACTCTCCTCCCAACACTCGGAGACGAACTGCTTGATGACATCCCTTGCCCCATTCTTCCCAACCTCTCCGATTAGCATATTAACCCTCTCCTTTGAGTCTCTCACTAACCACATGTCCTTCATTCTCCCATCTCACTTCCCCATTATACTCCCAGTGAATCTTATCCTTTTAGACTGGTATTTTGGGCATTCTAGAAGAAAGTGTTCCAGGGTCTTCACCACGCCCAAATTACACATCTGGCACTCCTTTTCACTGTTTTTCCCAATTTTTCCCCTCAGCTCCAGGGATCTCGACCTCAGCTTGAACAACAGTCCCCCCCCCCCCCTCCCAAAGGTGTCATCAAGGTACTCTTCAAAACCAGGCTTCTATTTATCATAGAATACCGTTTGAAGCAGGACTATAAAGAAAGACGTTTCTTCAGCAGCGGCACACCGCGTCAAACGAAATGTTAGCAAACAGCGAGTTGATCTCCATACGAAATCCCCAAACCCAGCGGGAGACCGAAAGTCTACAAAATGTGTGTTGATGAAGTAGAATTTATTTATTTATTTATTGGTGTTTAAGGTCACATATTTCTGCACAAAGGCTAATCATGACAACGACAGTTTTACGGGTGGAGGAAGCAGGAGTACCCGGAGAGAACCACCGAGCAACGGCAAGCAACTGTCAGCTCCCCAACATACTAACTCCACACAAGCAGTGTGAGCATTGGTTGAAGACAGGTGCACCATCAAAGTGCAGTACGCCTTAGTACACAACGCCACCGTTCCCCCACGTGGGCAATGGGGGTGAAGTGCCTTGCCCAAGGACACAACGCGATTGCCGCAGGTGGGGATGAAGTAGAAGATATGATAATTAGTATTAATTAAATGGTATCAAAGGGAATGGATTTATATTGGTCAACATTAAGTAGGTTAATAAAAGATACAGTCCATGCCCAAATAAACTCCCAAGTGAACAAAGTCAATGTAGCACTAATTGCAAAGCGCCAACGTTCCTTGAAGCTGTATTCACTTTTCAACATTGACAAGTCGTCGCCTGAGTGGTAGAATGTCCTATGTCCCATATGGGACATACAGTACGTGGAGAGTGGATTGTAACTAAATCACCCGCAGAGTGGAGTTATCACCCAGGCTATAACTTTCAAATTGTGTATATATCGACGAAAAACACAAGCAATGTTTCAGCCAATGGACCTCCGGGTTTAACCCGGAGGTCCATTGGCTGAAACTTTGCTAGTGCTGGTTATGCTTTACAACGAATTTGCAATTATTCCTCGGGTGGAATCTCCACTCTGCGGGTGGTTTAGTGATAATACTATCCCCACGTACTGTGTAGGACATTCTAGTACTCAGGCGACGAAGTGGAAAACATTTATTACCACAGGAAGAGTCATGTTCTATGTTGGTAGTGGCTATGACGGGTATGTTACCGAACAAAAAGGTCATGGCGACAATTTAATGTTGGAAGCCTGTTGGTACTGGGGCCTTTCATTAGCCAAGACTTGCCAAGAATATTTCTACATGGCAAAAAAGAATACGGTCTTTCAACAACAGCTTGAAACGGGTGTTGATGAATCCATGTAAACGACAAATCGCATTTGCCACACCAGAGGGACGTATGACGAATTACCCTGAAGTCGCCCCACAAAAAAAAAATATCTTCGCCACTCAGAGTTCTAAAAGGTGCCCACAGGATATAAAAATTTACACGCTGACATTTCATGAAAAAAACTAAATAATTTTATCTCTTCTAGAAACACATGGATTGTGGCCCTTCATTGAAAGGAGCAGAAGCACTCGTTTCAATGGGAGGTTAATGAGCAACCTCTATGTGAAGTATGAACAAGATCTGTCCATTGAATCAATTATTCTGGACCAGACAAACTTAGAATACACGAATGGCCGCTGACTTTACCCTTGGAATTACAACAAGGGATCACTGCATGAAGTTTAAACAAGATCAGTCCACAGAATAAATGTTTATGGACCAAATACCCGAACATTCAGTGGCATTGACCTTGCAGATATGACCTTCACTCAATGTCATGGTACCCTTGAATCATAAACAATCATTATGTAAATTAGGAATAAGATCAGTCCATTGAATATTTTTTTGTGAACCGAAAAATATGAGGATGGAGGAACAAACAAACCTTAAGTCATGGTCATGACACACACGTGCATCATTAACAGTCATTGTTTCAAGTATGAACAAGATCGGTCCATTTGAATATTTTTTATGGACCGGACAAAGTTAGAATTTACGAACGGACTGATGGGGGAGGGGGTGGCCCGATGGACGGACGGACGGACGGACGAACGGACGGCGGCTCTAACATTTCGGGTTTATGGGCTACCAAAAAAACATTTTGTATGTCCAAAACCTGATTTTACCCAGAACGTCACCCCCTCCACCCTAGAACTTATATTTAACCCTAACCCCACCCCTCCGCACAAAAACCACACCCTAATCCTACCCACCCTGAACCAAAACTCTAAAAGCCCACCCCAGACCCTAACCCCCACCCACCCCCGGGACCTAACCCCCACCCTTAAGCCCTACTCTGGGGCTACCCCTAACCTTAACACCACCCCACCCCCGACCCAACCTCACCCTAGCCAAACCAATAGGATTAGGAGCTATTTTTCGGTTTAGGGGCTACTAAAACTAAAATCCCACCCCTGACCCCAACCCTACCCCCGGGACCTAACCCTCCCCAACCTTAAGCCCTACTCTGGGGCTACCCCTAACCCCACCCCACTCCTAACCCTAACACTACCTTAATTTGGAGGTAGCCCCTAATAATAATATCCCCTAAACCCGAAATGTTGGCCCGGGCGGACAAAGCTGTGACTATCTGCTACCCGACAAATTTTCGGGAGCATAAAAAATGAATAATAATTTTTCTGAATAGTGCTGGACGCATAATTATGTTCCGTGCAATACAGTGTTAAACTTGTCCCCAATCCAGATTGATCAAAGGTGTTTCAGAATTCGCCGATTACCTTTAGTACTTCTTTTGTGTTCGTTGCATTTATTTCTAGGGAAACAATCTTTTAACTTTTAAGATTTTTTGATGATGTTATGGCATTAGTTTCAGGTGGCAAATCAACAGTCGTTTCACATCAACTCTTTTCAATTCACCACAACATATAATTTTCATTGATGCGTGAATTTTCTATTTGAATTTGGCATTCGCTAAAAACTTTGGTAGCTGCAGAATTACACAGTTGTGGTACCCGGGCTTTCAGTAGTTTTCAGCTGCAGAAGTACAAAATGAACTATCGGAACATCTACTGCTGTTGGTTGGTATTTAAACACCTTCACGGGGCAATGAACCAGTGCCATACACCCAAAATCGCCACTCTTCAATTCTTTTTTAAAAACTCTTAAACCACGCCGCCTTGTCGGAACGGCTCTTGGAACTCAGCCCGGGGACTGCCAGTGGTAAATGCCCAGACATGCATACATCTACCGTTGACCTGATAAACCAGTTCAATACGTCCAGCGCTCTGCCCAAAATTATGTTAGGACTGTGATCACAACAGCGGACGGGGAATTTCAACCGGATCGAGGTTGGGTCGCGATCCGAAAAACTTATCTTTACTCTTTCCTCCCCACAGAACAAACAGTTTTACCAATCCGAAGAGAAAAGTGAGAAACATGGCTGACGATTCCGTCATTGAAAGAGATTTGCAGGAAAGTTAGCTCCCCTTACTTTCTTGAAGCAGTCAAAAAAATTAACACAAAGGGTATGGGAATTTCATATAAAAATTTAAAATTCGAACGGTTAATGAATCTGTTTCATCGATATGAGCATCATTTCACAAACTTCGGGAATTTTCCAGTAGAGTTGTATAAAAACACAGAAGTTGGCTTTTTTATAAAAAAAAAAAAAAAAAATTCCCAATCAGTTTGAACGTTTGACAATTATTTTCCGTTGAAACCAATTTAAAAAGAAGAAAACGGCGTTTTCACCATGTTTTAATATTTTATAATTTATTTTCTGTTCTTATATCAACAGTGTACGCATCTTGACAAAAAATACAGACGCTATCCATTCCATTAATGTAAAAGTCTGGGTGGTACGATTTGGTAATTTTTTTTCCTGGGAAGCATAAAAATTCTCAAATTCCTGTAAATACACATTCGCTGAACTAAGAGCCAGAGTGGACACTTTTGTGTTGTTAGGTGTGGTTCTGGCAGTTATTCTTAATGACGGATTCTCTGCGAAGTGGTTGCTTCTACTTAGCTTACCATAAAAAAGCTCTGGGAGCTGTCTGTTGTTTTCATTTATTAAAAGTTACAAAAGGAAACTTGACTTTTTATTATTAGAAGCAACCACTTCATAGATAATCGGTGTATTAAAAGTAAAGAACGGAAACATGGTTTTATTTTTTACTGGTGTCATAGTTTTTTCTCCACAATTAATTGATTCACGTCCAATAATTTTAAGGGAGACAACTTTATCGAAAGTCGATTATCCTGACGAAGTAAGCCAAGGATGGATCTGTACCAGAAAAAAATGTTCCTAAGCTCCTTTTTTTAATCGGCGTCAGGTTATTTTGCCATAACATGTGAGGTTGTTGACTTCGTCACGATAAAAAAGTGTCCAAACAATAATGTTATTTTAACGGTTTCATTGTTTTCGAAATCCACTCATACATGTTGAAGGTCAACTCTCGTTTATGTTATTAACCCTTTACCCACCGAATCGGCCGCATCCGCCCGCGTAATATGTAACTTCAGCAGTTGAAAAAATATTATTTTTCAAAAACTTTCAACAAAACCATATCATGTGACCCCTCGTTGGAACGAGCTCGTCGAGCTCGTTCCAACGAGGAGTCACATGATATGGTTTTGTTGAAATTTTTTGAAAAATTTGAACAAAATGATATTTAAAATAATAAATTTTGATATCGTCTACGTTGGTAAAGGGTTAAAAACAAAATTACGCATTTTTTCTGATACGTATGGCGAATTGCTTGTGAAGTGTTGTGTGAGTGTATTTATTTTGATAATGTTTGATTAAATTTATTTCAGTCTATGTTCAAACGCTGTTTTGCAACACACACCACCTTATTAACACGGTCGGGGGTGATCTGTTATACACGGAACGCTTCGTTGATTAACGTTGTACTAGCATGGCATTTAAGTTACGTGTTATCTTTTTGTTCAAATTCTAAATACATCGTAAATAAAGTTGCCTCCATGGTTCAACAATTAACCCGCAATCCATCAATATTTTGATTTTAAAATCAGCTTGTTCTCCAGCGCAGTATCAGCAACTAAATGTGTAAAATGGTAAAATGCAAATCTCAAAATCAGTGCGGCATCATGTACATTTTATTTATGGTCATACTATTATTATCGGAGTTTAACGACACTTTCGACAGCCAGGGTCACCTCGTGTCGGCCAGTTTTACGGGTGGAGGAAGTCGGAGTACCCAAAAAGAATCACCTAGCGGTGGGGAGGAACTATGAGACTCCCCAATGTACTAATTCCATACAATCTGGATTTTGTTGGAGTCAAGTGCACCATCAACGTGCAGTACGCCTTAGCACACAGCGTCACCGGGTCTACTCCCCCACCCCTCTCCCACCCTCAAGTGGACTATCGGGATTAAGTGCTTTGCCCAAGGACATAACGCAGTTACTCCTGGTGGGGATCTAACGGTCGACCTTTCGGTTAGAAGTCTAATGGCGTAACCACCGAACCACCGCACCCTGTGGTCATGATACATGCAACTCTAAAGGATAGAGAACATTCAGCTTGCTCATCAATGAGGATCACTGAAGCGTTGTTATCCGTTAGAGGTGTTGTCAATATTTTTCAGCGTGTGAAATAATTTGGGTTTTATGGAAATTCGATGACCGAGTTACCCGCAAAAGTCAAGGCCAAAAGCTGAGGAGCACGCGAAAGAGATGAAAGGTTTTGAAATTCCAGGCCCATGAGATTGAATCTGTGGCCTCATTGATCTCTTTAGGGCATTTAAATGAGTAAATTTTGTTGACTGAAATAAACTCCAGCTCGTTTTCTGCAATATTGCTAGGGGCCTTAACGCATGTTTAATGGTCCAAACTTGGACTCAAATGCCGAAATTCTAACTATAGTAACTGTTGGGGATGGATGAGACATCCCGATTCTCTCAAACTCACCCCCTGTCACCACGGCCCTGACTGAACTCATGAATGTACCGGTTCTATTTGGCACTACATTAGTGAAAAAATACATCCGGTCGGGTTTTGATAGGAAATAAGTCATAATATAATACCATGGGGGTTGTATGGTTAAATTAATCTTGATCCTTTTCTGAGATTTGCCGTTCGTTGTATCGTGTGACAATTAGTCCACATTACAGTACGTGGAGAGTGTATTATCACTAAATCACCCGCAGAGTGGAGATTCCACCCAAGCAATAATTGCAAATTTGTTGCAAAGAATAACCAGCACAAGCAAAGTTTCAGCCAATGGACCTCCGGGTTGAACCCGGAGGTCCATTGGCTGAAACATTGCTTGTGTTTTTGTCAATATGTACAAAATTTGAAAGTTATAGCTTGGGTGACAACTCCACTCCGCGGGTGATTTAGTTACAATCCACTCTCCACGTATTGTATATGTCACGGCATTTCTGAATATTTGGATTTTTGTTTGAGGGATATTAATCCTTTTCTCGTTGAGTTGATCGCATTTAGGGTAAAAGACTCTGTTTTATTGATAACTCCACTCCGAGGGCGATTTAGTTACAATCCACTCTCCACGTACTGTATATGTCACGGCATTTCTGAATATTTGGATTTTTGTTTGAGGGATATTAATCCTTTTCTCGTTGAGCTGATCGCATTTAGGGTAAAAGACTCTGTTTTTAGTCACAAAAATCAAAATTTTAGTTATTCAAAAATTTTATTTTGAAAGTGTTGTCTGCTATTCGGGTTCGGTAAAGTGTTTAACATGATGCTTTCATTTGACTGCAGTCTATTCTCTCAAGTGTACATTCTTATTTGTAAATTCTTGAACTGCGATACTAAGGACTTTTGTTGAACATTTTATATTTTTGTGGTATGCGCATGGTTTGCAAGCACTGCATGATTAACAACACTGCATGGTTAAAAGGCATATGCAATTAATTGAGAATATCATCTTGGTTCAAATAATCATGAAAGTTAATTATAGTCGTTGTCAGCGATAGTCTAGCTTCAAATTCTCTTTCGATTAACCCTTTACCCAACCTTACTGGTTAAAACGGCGTGCACTAATAAAAGAAATCGCCGTTCAATCTTAATTGTTATTTCTTTTTTTATCCCAGGCCTGGTATTTTTCAGAACGATTTATTCCCTCGCCTCCTGCTCACCTTAAAAAATTAAGGAAGACGAAAACTAGCCCTCCTCACTTTAGAAAATAATGATTACCATACACACTAAAAACTAAAGTGTTAAAACTGACACTTTCAAGGAGTTAAACCCATTCTAACTCTTTAGGGTTTGATTTTAACACTCAAAGTGCAATGATTTAAGCACTTAGACATTACAATCGTCAAACATCTGAAACTTGAATGGGTGGCACTTCCCATGTGTCTAGCATTGGTGGTTCTTCCAGAATCGTCCATAATTTGATTTGCGCTTGGTGGGTACATAATTAAAAGGACACAGCGCAGATGACGCGGATCAGGCTCGAGTGTTCGAGCCTGATCCGCGTCATCTGCGTTGTTTCCTTTTAAGTGTCGCGACATTACACTTGTCAAGTGGTATTATTGTAACACCTGTCAAGTTCTGGGATATCTACATTTGAACAAAGTGCTAGTTCAGCACTTAGTAAGTGTTAAATACAGCACTTCAAGTGTAGTTTTTAACACTTCAGTTTTTAGCGTGTAATAGCCTAAAACCCACATCTTTTCAGATCTCTGCTGTGTTAATGGTCACTCTAAGACGGCTACACTGCACCTCCCAGGTGTGGGAGGGGCAGTGTAGCCGTCTCAAAGAAACTACCTTGTCAGCAGCACTAAATAAAATGTACAAAAGCCCACTCGGCAGAATTCATTAATAGTAAAACTTCATTTTGACATTGTAAGCTTCTGTAAGCTTGAGGAGAGCTAATCGCTCCCCTAGGCCATGCGGGGGGAGGGGGGCGATTTTTAGACCTCCTGCATTTTAAAGAATTCCAGGCCTGTCATCCTGTCTCAAAAACATAGTTTATGACCCCTCATTGGGACGAGCTCGTTGTGGTCGTTCCAATGAAGGGTAATAAGCTAAGGTTTTAGCAAAAAAGTAAGATTTTCAATTTGTTCAATAATTCCTTTTGCAAGTGCTGACTTCTATTCATTTTGGGTAAAGGTTTATCCGCTTCAAGTAAATTTGTAAGATAAAGAGAATATGCCGTTTGATAAACAGATGTCAAATTGAATACTAAACTTATCATCAGGAATCATTAATCATTTAATGATTAAATTACAACAAATGCTCCCCACAATACTAAATACACTCTTCAAAATAAGAGACTACAGTTAAAACTAGAAGTCCTGTCATGAAATGCGCACAAATAGCACGTCGATCTGCGCGTTAATCTACGCGTTATGACCATAGTAAGGCTATCAAATTCTGTACACATGGTCTGCACGCCAGCAATATTTCAGCCAATGGACCTCCGGGTAACCCGGAGGTTCATTGGCAGAAACATTGGCTGTGTTTGCTATGAGTAACCAGGAGAAAATGCCGTTCTTTGGATGCCATTCAATATGGCAGTTGTGCGCAATTCGTACGCACAATTAAGCCTAGATAAGCGGATAGTTCGTGACAGGACTTCTAGTTTTAACTGTATACATCAAAATTCCACTAACCTGTATTGGATGTTCTCAGATTATAAACAGATAATTTGTGGTAAACAGGGAAGTAGAAACGTCACTCTACAAATGGAATAAACACAAGCAAACGTGAAACGTCATTAACACACATAAACATGACTGCTTTGACAACCGGGAAAAGTCAATACCGTGTATGACCATCACGTATAGTGATAACGGCGTGGCAACGTCGACCCATATATGCTACCAGAGTCTGAATTACACGCTGTGGAATGTTCTGCCATTCCTCTTGTAGTGCCGCAAAGAGTTCCTCGGGTGTCTGCTCTCTCTGACGGTCGTGACGATCAAGCTCATTCCAAAAGTGTTCAATGGGGGATAAGTCGGATGAACGTGCTGAGCAGGGAAGAGTAGGAATATTGTTTTGTTGAAGAAATGCTTTGCAAATACGCACAACATCTGGTCGAGTAGTGCCACGCCATTGAATGAATGCGCAGACAACGTGACGTGATAGGAATACCCTCCACTCCAACAGGCCCCTTATGTTTCAGTAAATAGGTTATATTTGGTGTAATCACCTCAAGTAACTGCTGTGAGATTTGTTTACCTCGCACAGCATCCGAACTTACAAAGCAGAAACAGATTTGGAATGGGAGGTAATTCGGTCACGTGACATGTCGAGCCGCGGGCGCTAATGGGAAGGAAAACTCATTAGCGGCCCAGCACGTCACGTGATGACCTGAGCATTTATCGCGTATTAATACCCAGGAAATTAGCGATAGTGACCTAAGGAACGCCCGCTAAAGTGGTAATAATAACTGTTGGGCTGGTAATTACAGATGGCGGCCCAGTAATGGTGCCCAACGCCCTCGAAAATCTTGTTATTGTGTAAATAACCGTCCTTCAAGTTCTAAATATTGGACTTTGTTACACCCATCAGCATTGCCGGTATTCACTCAAGAATTGTATTTTCATCGTGTAACTCGTCTGTTTGGACAAACCAATAAAAAAGTAGAATATACCAGAGACGGAATGAGAGTACTTTCGGAAGCGGAACCACTTTGAACTCTTCTATCATCAGGTCTCCTGTACAAGAGACCTGTTGACAGGAGAGTTTAACAGGAGGAGGGGAGCGCGGTGGCTCAGTAGGTAGAGAATCAGGCTGCAGGCCGAGGGGTCCTGGGTTCCAATCCCACCTGCGGCAACCGCGTTGTGTCCTTGAGCAAGACACTTAATTCCAACTGCACACGTGGGGGTACAGTGGCGTTGTGTACTAAGGTGGACTGCACGTCGATGGTGCACTTGTCATCAACCAATGCTGACCCTGCTCGTGTGGAGTTGGTACGTTGGGGAGTCTGACATTTGCTCGCCGTTGCTCGGTGGTTCTCTAGAGGTACACCGGCTTCCTCCACCTGTAAAACTTCCGACACGAGGTGATCCTGGCTATCGAAAGTGTCGTGAGACCTCAATAAATAAATAAATAAATAAATAAATAAATAAATAAATAACAGGAGAGACTTGGTAGGATTTTGCGAACATCACAACGGTTCGAAAGTTTCCTAATCAGAGAAACTGTAATCGAATGAGATGATAGGGACGATTTTGAATCGAACTGAATTTTGAAACTTCGCAGGTCATGATGATTTTTTTCTCTGTCAGCAAGAGCTCATTGATAAGAAAAGCTTTCTTCAGCATCTTTCCATTAGATATTTAAACTGGAGAGACGGAATAGCGATACAATTTGGAGCGAGACTGCCTTTTGCATCTTCCTTGTTTGATTTTCTTGTCAAAGTGTGTTTTGTTGGTAAAAGTGAAACTACTTTCCCAAACTTTTGCTGAGTAACGAGTTGGAAGACATTCACTTTTATCAACCTGAAATGGGCGTATTAAATTGAAAAAATATTTCAGTTCATTCGATAAGCTGGGGAGATTTGATATCGGGCGTCGTGGTATTCTACTTTTCATTGACGGGGAGTGAACAGTTCCACAAGAGTTCGTCCAAGTTCACATTTCTTTCCAAAACACGTCTTGGCCAGAACGCTTTCACCTTTGCAAACTAAAAGAGTCGGCTTAGTGAATTAATTTTCATATTTTCATCTTCCCTGAAAACTTGTAGTTCTATCAAGGTTTTTATTGCATTTGTCGATGATTATTTCAGTAAAACTGCACACGCAATAAACGGCGCTAGTTTTGCCTTCTAATCCAGTTTTAATCCCTAAATTTCCATTAATAATATTATTTTTCAATAAATGAGTAACTTTTTATCGTACTTGATTAAATTGATTTCTAAAGATCTGGCACGATAAATAAATTTATCGTATGACTCGTCCGTTTTGTTCACTTTAAAACATTTGATATTTTGTTTTCATATTAATCAGTGATAAATAAAGCCTTCCGTCAATTTCATTGGTCAATTTCAAAACTAGACAATTTGATTGGCTGAACAAAATACAACTGGACCATATTTTCATAATTTGCATAATTAGAGATGGGGGCTTTCGTTGGTCAATTTCAAAACTGGACAATTTGATTGGCTAAACACAATACAACTGGGTGGCATTTGCATAATTTCAGTAGGGAGATTTTACGTTATCTGTCCTATTTAGCGTGGGTTATATTGAATTAATCTTTTACAAACAAGAAAAACGTCATTCATTTTTTTTTTATATTTTTACTTTTTGCTTCCAAAACATAGGTTATGACCCCTCATTGGAACGAGCTCGACGAGCTCGTTCCAATGAGAGGTCATAACCTATGTTTTGGAAGCAAAAAGTGAAAATTTTTAGTTATACGAGGATGTTTTTTCCAAGTGCCGTCTGCAACTCAAGTTAGGTGATGTGTTAAAAAGTCATACTAAGCGGCTAATTTGTGCGTGTGTGTGTCATATGATAAATAGAATATGAAATGAGTGTTTTTCTCATATAATATTTATGAAACTCGTCCGAATTTTCCGTTTGGGCTCGCCACAGGCTCGCCAAAACGGACAATTTTAGACTTGTTTCATTATTTATTTATTTATTGGCGTTTAAGGTCACATATTTCTGCACAATGGCTAATCATAGCCACGACAGTTTTACGTGTGGAGGAAGCCGGAGTACCCGGAGAGAACCACCGAGCAACGGCGAGAAACTGTCAGCTCTCCAACATACTAACTCCACACAAGCAGCGTTAGCATTTGTTGAAGACAGGTGAACCATCGACGTGCAGTACGCCTTAGTACACAGCGTCACCGTGCCCCCACGTGGGCAGTGGGGAGACTCGTTTCATAAATATTATATGAGAAAAACACTCATTCCATATCCTCTATGTATTGAATAGTTTCCGCGTGTTTCTAACTACACTAAACCCTATATCTAACGTAAGGGCTTCATCCGGCCAGCGTTATTCATAAAAATCGCCAGTCAAACTCTATTATATTTTTTTATCAATTTTGGCTTCCACAACGTTTCTTGTGACGTAATGAAAATATTCAATTATTCAAGAAAAAAATTGTTAAGAAAGGAGGTGAACTGGTCACGTGATCCTACAGGCAGAACGCACCTACCCACGCCAAAGTGACAAAAATAGTGTCAAGTCATTACCGACAGCTGCAACACAATTCTTGGGAAGGTTATGCTTTGAATGTTTGTTATTTGATAATATAGTGTCATCATACAAATAACAAACTTCAGCAATGCTAAGAAAGAAAAATAACCCCGATTTAGATCCCCACGAATCTCAAATTTAGGTTCGAATCTAATCCCGAATCGAATCAGCAAGAAGAGTTCGAATCGAATCTATTTCGAATCGAATCAAATTTCGAATCGAATCTATTTCGTATCGAATAGTATCGGATTTCGAGTCGACTCAAATTTCGAATCGAATAGTATCGGATTTCGAATCGAATCAAATTTCGAATCGAATAATATCGGATTTCGAGTCGAATTAAATTTCGAATCGATCGAATTTCGAATCGATCGAATTTCGAATCGACTTCGAATTTAATCGAATTTCAGATCGAAGCTCACCACTTTTCAATTTGTAAATTTTGTACCTTCATTAACTCTTAACCGGCTAAGTAATTTTAAATTATTTTTCATCAAATATAATCACTGCTGCTTCGACTCGAATTTCGAATCGAATCTATTTCGAATCGAATAGCATCCAGGACTAGATTTGATGAACAATTCCTGAAAATTTAACTTGTGAAATCATGAGGTAAAAGTCTATATAATTTACTGGGGAAAATTTAGTTACATATCCTTAAATTTTACTATTTTAATGGCAAGAGATTTCCTGTCCTGGGTAGGAAGATCCGCCCGCAGCATGCAAGAAGCTAAGCCGTAAATATTACACAAACGTCTGTTTGGACAAATCAATCAAACAAAAAGCGAAATTTTCAAAACGGAATCCAAGTTATTTTAGAGATGGAACCTCTTTGAACTATTCATCTGTCATCTGGTCTCCTGACAACATCTGGATAAATAGAGAATTTCCGAATCGTTGCGACTCAAATCAGATCGAATCGTCGGAACGATCTGAAATCGAATCGAATTTAAAGCTTCGAAGGGCCCTACCCCGATTTGGCCATACTCCGATTGGGCCCCACCCCGATTGAGCCCTATTCCGAATGTTATTGGTCTGTAAAGACTGAACAGGAGAATTTTGTTACATTTTTTACTAAATATTAAAGCCAAATTATTCTCATTGCAAAAATGGAAGAATACGAACATGAAACATATATATAGAGAGATTATTACCATTATGTGGATGTACAAAAAAAATGTATCCGGGTCGAGCTCCGGATTCCAAGGGCAGATCACGTCGAGTCGAAGACGAGTCGTGATCTACCCTTAGAACCCGGAGTGAGACTCGGATACATATTTTGTACATCCACAATAATCATTTTATCTTACAATATATTGGGGATAAGTCAAGAATGTAGACGAATATATAACGAACTATTTATTCGTACGGATGGACAAAAAGAAAAAATGGAACTCACGCGAAAGGAACGTGCTTGCATCCGACCCCTTGATACAAACATCTGTATCAGGGGGTCGGATACACGACAGTTGCGGAGTTAATACAGACAAAATACATGTTGATTGTAAGATAAATATATATATCGCGCTGACGTTAGTAAATAGTTTTAAATCAGAACAAGGTTAATATTAATCTACGGGAGGCTTCATATTCCATCGCGTGGGGGAGTATGTTCCATGTGGGAATCTATGCTGTGTGATAATTGTGATGGTGGTGTGGGCGGTTTCTTCACAATTCGTCAACAAAAACAGCCGCCATGAACAATCAGAGGTGAGTATCGCAAACCTTCTCAGTTGTTGAAAACGGATGGTTTGTATTGATTTTTGTAACGAAGGAATTTAATTAATTTGTTTGAAGCATTATAATGTAGTGAATATATTCCTTTCGTGAAGACTATTTCCACTAATTTGATAAAGCGGTGAACAGTATGTTATAATTAATTGATAAGAACGAAAATAGTTTTGCTTTGGCATTTTGTTTAAACTTAATTTTGACGGAAAGACATATCAAAAATCTACTAGTAAAGCTATTATCTCTTTTGGCGCGGAATAATCAGAGAAACAGAATTCTTAGCACCTAATATTCATCAGGACTTTTACAAAAAGTATAGTTTGATAGACTAAAGCGTCATTATTTTGAAGGATGTTCTTATGATCTCATTAACAGTTTTCCAAATGATTTCCTGTATATATTTAAATGGCACCTTTATACTTTCAAGGGACGATATTGTTGTTCATGCATAGGAGATAAATGGTGCATGAAAAATAGGAATACGTATGTTTGTTCAACCCTTTACCCAACGAATCGGCCGCATCCCCCCCCCCCCTGCGTAATATGCAACTTAGCAGTTGAAAAAATATTATTTTTTAAAAAATTGAACAAAACCATATCATGTGGCCCCTCGTTGGAACGAGCTCGACCAGCCCGTTCCAACGAGGGGGTCACATGATATGGTTTTGTTGAATTTTTTTGAAAAATTTGAAAAAATGATATTTAAAATAATAAATTTTGATATCGTCTGCACTGGGTAAAGAGTTAAAAGCACTTGGAAATTGACACACACAGTTGTCTAAAATGACTACTGCAGTACCTTTCCGCGGTCTGCCGTCTGCCTGTCGCAACAAAAGTGTTAAAAAGCATTCTAGCCTCTCAGGCACCACCCTCGTCATAGAAACTCTGCCTCGTCGCCTTTTTTCACCTGGAAATCTCTTCTATGACACTATTCTGCATCTGTAGGACAAATATTTAACCAACTATACCGTGTTTGACAGAGCTCACAGAGGTTAAACAAGCACTCCCACATTTCTCGGGTTCCTACGGGGGCTATAGCCTGGTAAAAGCCATTACAGTCTGGTAAAGTTTTCACATAAATGCGGATGGCTGTTGTTAATTTTTGTGGTTGTCCACTTCTTTTTTTTTGAATATAACGTCTCAAAATAATGGTTCAATACTGTGATCACAAACGCGGTATTTTTATCGATCAGATCGCGATCGGGTCGTGGGACACACCTATAAATCAGTGGGTCGAGATTACATGAATAAAATTTTGTGAAATCAGGGCCAAATCACGAAAAATAAACGAAAATCGATTCTCAGATTCAATTTTACCTAATTTTTTTTTACACGCCTGTTCTATGAAATCGCCACCTACAGCATCACTAAATCACGCAGAAAATGAACATCCGTTCGGCACACATGTGCCAAACGGAAATCGTTGACGGCCTATTTTTGGACGATTACGTCATCTGTCAAAACTTAACATAATCCCACAATGCTGTGGGGAGAAAGAAGAAAGACCTCGTCACTGGTCATATGTCGATTCGTCCTAATGGACTCGTCGATCTATGCCTAGAGACGAGGTCTCCTCATCAATACACCATCTCGGAAACACACATGGTGGTACCAACCTGTATATATTATATACATTAAAAAGCGAGACTTTGTATTAGACAGAAAAATGGAAGGTGATGTGAAACCACAATGTTTTGCCAGAAATTCGTGTATACAATTTGTAGTTTCTACAATCTTGAATTCATATAAAACAAACATTGGAAGTGGTTTATGACGACGGAATATGTTCTACAGAATTTTTAAGTTCGCACTATTTTGGTACCAAGGTTTGCGGACGTTACAACCCACACACGTTTTTCTTCAAGTATATCAATTGAAGTATATATCGTGCAAGTTTAAAATCTGGTGTAGCGCATCATGAGGTAAATACCCATGGTTCACACTACTTGCGTAACATGTGGCTTTGTCCGCCCTTGGCACTGAACTGGTGTGTCGGCATTATTCCAGAGTGGCAAAAAATATTTATTAATCAAAGGATCCGAGGTATATACATTACGTGTAGCATTAATTGCAAATTTGTTGCTAAACATAATAAACACAAAGTTCCAGCCAGTAGACCTCCGGGTTAAACCCGAAGGTCCATTGGCTGAAACATTGCTTGTGTTTTTGTCCATGTGTACAGAATTTGAAATTGATACTTTGGGTGATAAATCCACTCCACGGGTGAATTTGTCACAATCCACTCTCCACGTACTGTAGATTATTATTATTTTTAAAAACCGGTTTGCGATAGATGTTAAACTTACTAATAGTAGTGTCGTCTAGACCTTCAGTGTAAAAGGATATCATTGTTGGCAGTGACGAAGTAACTTCCAGGGTACAAGATATATAATGCTCAATAAAGTCAGGCGTAGAATGGCGACATTCACGTTCCAATTCTGACTAATCTCATCTTCCTTTTCTCATCGTAATAGTTCCTGAGACATGAACCCAGATAGCTGGAATGCGATGTACTGCTGGAATGTAGCACTATTTTCAACTTTTTAAAACGATGACGTAGGCCTATCAATGAAGAATTGTTTGATGTTGGATGAGGCAGATCAGACTAGGAATGTACGAAGATCCATATCATTTCTTGGTGGACAAAGTAGTTGTGATTGGCAGCCCTTGGCAAGGAAGAGTCAAATTACTTCAGCTGAGGCCCCTCGAAGCCAGTGATTTCCATATAACCGATTTCTGGGGGGTTCATTAGTCACGTATTTTACCTGCCGCTCTCTTGCGGGTTGAGGGAGGGGGTTAATTGTAGTTATAAATATTTATATATTTATTTATTGGTATTCAAGGTCACATATTTCTGCACAATGGCTAATCATGACCACGACAGTTTTACGGGTTGGGGAAGCCGGAGTACACGGAGAGAACCACCGAGCAACGGCGAGCAACTGTCAGCTCCCCAACATACTAACTCCGCACACAAGCAGGGTTAGCATTGGTTGAAGACAGGTGAACCATCAACGTGCAGTACGCCTTAGTGCACAGCGTCACCGTGCCCCCACATGAGCAATGGGGGTGAAGAGTCTTGCCCAAGGACACAGCAGGTGGGATTCGAACCGAGGACGTCTCGGCTTGCAGCCTGCATCTCTACTTACTGAGCCATCCCCCCCCCCCCCCCCGTAGTTATAAATACAAAATGCTCAACAGACAAAGTTTTTTCACAGGATTTTAAATTTCCGACGCCTCGTAATCGTCGAGCATTATTTAACCCTTTACCTAACACAGTAATTTTAAAAAATAAATTAAATTTCACATTTTTCAAAAACAAATTTCACAATTTTTCAATAAAACCATAGAAATATGGATATCATTAGAACCAGCTCAACGAGCTGGTTCTAATGGTATCCAGATTTCTATGGTTTTATTGGGAAACTTCTGAGATATCGTAGGCCGTGGAAGGCTTATTCTGGTTAAGTTTCTGTCCGTTTTTGGCCGCCATGTTCGGTAAAGCGTTAAAGAATATATCTGAAGTGTGTGAACGAAAATATTGATGACGTGAACCTTTTTCTCGGTAATCAGAATTGAATCTTTGCAACACATTTTCGTTATTATTGACAAAAATAAAAACATGTGCTGATACCATGTTACTGGCTTTCGTGTAATGCTTTCGTTTGATGTTTGATGATGCAGTCACAGCGTAAGCGCTTTCACATCATCAAACGTCATCGATAAAAGCAGCTACCGTGTTGAATACCCTAAGCGTCCTGCGTCCCGCCTCTGCCCCTTTTTGTAAACGCAATGCACATCTCTTTGTCCCAACCCAATAGGATTACAAGGCAGGCCTGCCCCCGAACCAGGGAAGTTCGGGTCTTCTTCTTGGTGGTCCCCGAAAGGGGTCGTTGTTGTTTTCTTCAAAGACATCCTATCAAACAGAGGCAGCCTGAGGCATATTATACTTGCCAGTGATGGCCATCACTTAAAATCATCTCCGAAGTGGCAGACAAAACTTGCCCGAAAATCTTGATAGACTGCACCCTCGGGGAGAGGTAGTACCTTTGTGAGAGGACACAGCCTCCCACACTGGTCCTCACCCGAGGGTTCAACTGACACCACTCAACGAGACCATCACGCCGCAACCGGTGACATCCGCCGAGTACCTGAACCTGTTCCTCCTTCAACACGAGCAGACATGTGGAAATTAATCATTTACAGCCAATGAGGGTCGAAAGGGGCTTGTTCCCCATACCGTCCCTGCGCGCCTTCGGCGCGTTAAACCATTCCATTCGAATACCCTAAAGCCATCTTGGAGTGAGGTAGGGGCAGACTGACTTTCGATGTTTTTCGCTGATGTTCCAGACATCTAACTGTGCAGTGTGCACCGACCAGTGCTCCGAGCTTTAATATGGACAGTCTATAAAATGTTCTTGCCATGTTATAATTATGGAATTGCTGAGGTAATCACGGTTCTCTAATTATGTGTTTGGGAAACAAATTTGACATGACCCAGCGGAAACATCGTTCAAAATGAATGTCTGTAGTCTATATTTTTTTTCCTTTTATCTGAGGCTGGTGAAAGACGCCATGTTCTGCAACAAGGGCATCCAGCATTCCAACGACACTGGTTAATCTCTCAAGTATAAAAAAAGTTTTCGTGAATGTTGAAAAATACAGTAGGTGGCATAACGTGTAAAGCCAACACCAGTATTTGTTTTAAAATAAGTGAAGCTAACTCTGGAATAATGTGACAATGTTTTAGCATATAGACCATATTTTTAGTCTTCTAGGCAGATGCAGTCATAGAATGGTAACAGTGTATTAGTAGATAGAAATTATTTTTATTTCATTTTTGTTTTAATTCTAACATATAGGTGCTACTGATGAAATACGCTCGACAGCGCTTGCTAGCCATCAACGAAGCACGGAATGGCCCCATGTCAGAGATCCCACAAAGTGACCCCGAGTTTTTCGATATCAACTTAGGTCCTATTCAACATCCACTATTCCCAATGCAAAGGTATGAAATAAACGAATAGTTTAAAAATATGACGTGTTAG
Organism: Pictodentalium vernedei; assembly: GCA_031216915.1. NCBI lineage: Eukaryota > Metazoa > Mollusca > Scaphopoda > Dentaliida > Dentaliidae > Pictodentalium > Pictodentalium vernedei. The sequence goes on along the minus strand of CM062294.1, from coordinate 554,106,725 downwards.
TGAATCGACAAATCATTCACTTGCACAATCAAATAGATTAAGAACCACAGTTCATAGCACCATTTCTCACTGTACACAAGTGTCGTCACATCATGTATACCAAGATAAATATAACAATGCAGGCCTGGCATTTTTAGGAGAGCGATTTATTCGCTCGCCTACTGATCGCTTTAAAATAATTGAGGAGAGCGGAAAATAGCCCTCCTAGGCTTAGAAAATAATGATTACCACAACAGCCTATTCCTAAAACCCACAGGTTTTCAGATCTCTGCAATGTTAGTGGTCTCTGCAAGATGGCCACACTGCCCCCCCCCCCCCCACACCTCCGGGCCTCGCAAAGGCCCGGAGGTGTGGGAGGAGCAGTGTATCCGTCTCACAGGGAGTGACTACCTTGCTGTTAGCAACACTAAATAAAATGTACAAAGCCCACTAGGCAGAATTCACACTGCCATTGATAGTACTACTTCATTTTGCCACTTTTGTGGGCTTAAGGAGAGCTAATCGCCCCCCCCCCCCCACCTCCCCGAGGCGAGCGATTTTTAGCCCTCTCGGATTTGTAAGAATGCCAGGCCTGACAATGACATCCTCTCGTTTTTCTTGGGTTGGATACCGTTCTTTGTAGACCATCTTCACAATTATTTTGATAAAAAAAACTAAAATTGAACACACTTTTCAACTACATTTATTACTTGATTTAAGTATTCGTGACAACGGAACTAGTTTTAAAAAACAAACAATATTTATTTCAATTTTATACCCACTAATTCATTATTCACAGTTTATGTTCGAATGTTTACTATCAAGATCAACTTCTTATCAAGGTGAGCCTGACTGTCAAAAGTGTCATTAAACACCAATAAAATCAAAACTAGAATTTCATTTTCCGTCGCTGACGATGTCCTTCATTGAAAGAGACGTACAGGGAAGTTAGTTCCCCTTAATCTTCTACAGGTGTCAGTACATTTAACACTAATACAAGGCTTACCGTTATCGGAAGAGATGTGCAAGAAAGTTAGCTCCCTTTAGTTTTCTAAAGTTGTCAGTAATTTGACACTATGATTACGGGAATTTCATATAAAAATTGAAATTTCGAAATGTTCGCCTAGTTGTATCATCGATGTGCGCATCATTTCACAAGCTTCAGTCATTTTCCTAAAAATACAGAAGGTCTCTTTCTTACAATTTTTTCCCAATCAGTGCGAACATTTTACTATTGTAACAGGAGGAGAGATAAGTGCAGGAGCCGGGGTTCGAACCGTCGACGTCTAGCACACAAAGCGACCGATTTACCACGAGAGTAAGAGATATACCTCGACCGCTACACTACTCTCCCCTTCTTTTGAGATTCGCCACATGTGAATCTCACTCAGGTTCCTCCCTCAGAGCGGTCGAAACACCCGCAGTGCCACCTACTGCTGAGGATCGGACGAGCCCCCAAATGTAACAGGGGGAGAGATAAGTGCGGGAGACGGGGTTCGAACCGTCGACCTCTAGCACACAAACCGACAGATTTACCACGAGACTAAGAGATCCGGACCAACCAGGCTAGTTGGGAAATGGCCTTTATACCTCGACCGCTACACTATTATTCTCTGTTTAAACCTATTTAAAACTAAGAAAGCGGCGCCTTCACCATCTTTTGTTGTTCTGTAACTTCTTAAGTCCATTATATCAACAGTGTTCGCATCGTACTCTCCCTTCTAATAATACAAAAGAATAGGAGGTAAGCTTTGCTATTAATTTTTTCCTGATAAGAATAAAAACTTGCAAATTATTGTACAAGCTCATTCGCCAAACAAAAAAAAACAAAGTGGACAATACTGACTTCGCTGGTTCTAATTAGCTTGCTGCAAAAGCCAAGTTTCCCTTTGTAACTTTTAACAAACGAAAAACAACAGACAGCTCTGAGAGCTGTCTGTTGTTTTCGTTTATTAAAAGTAACAAAAGGACATTTTGCTTTATTTTATACAGATATCATGAGTGTGCTCTCATGAATTACATGTTTTTAATTGGATCTTCCTCGTTCATCTGATAATCTCAGAGGAGATAACTTTATTTTCATCACGAGATAAATTAGAGATGCATTTTGGTAATTATGTGCCTTCTATACGTTTGCATATATTTTGTCCAAATGCGGTAATCCAATAATATTTTTGGTTTCTTGTGGCCTGTAAAGTTTTGTTGAGTTTCCTAAATCTACAAAAGAATATCATTTATTTTGGTGGACTAATTAATTTGCTGTCAAATCAAAACACAATGAAGTCAGTTCCGATCCACGAGGCAATATTATCGCAATAGCAGATCACTGCGCTATGTTGAGCAAATCGATCAAGCTATCTGTTGCCCACTTCAGATGGCATTCTCCGATATACGTTGCAATTTATTTTAGGGTCATGGTCTTTTCTCCAATGATAACTGTGGTTTGGTTTGTTTGGTTTGACTCCTGGGATGTTGTTATGCGACTGTGTGATATCCCAATGGAATGTTTTGTGATTCCTTTCAGCCGCGTGTCCATAGCAACATGCCAGCTGCCCATTCAACTGCATTATAAGCACCCGCACACATTATGGAACTTAATTTTCATAATTAACTCGTATCATCCAAGTCTTATTAACGAAAATCGCCTTTCTGATTTTTTTTTTTAGATTTTTTTCCAAAACAGAGCTTATGAAACCTCGCGCTCGTCCCTTTTAGGAATGACAAGCTATGTTTTGGAGGCAAAAAAATGAAACTTTTAAGCCATTGAAGAACTATTTTTACAAGTGCCCGACTCGGACCTTCTCGCCCATTTCCGTATTTGAATTCCGGAAATAACCGAATTTTTTCGAATTATTTCAATTGTAAAAAAAATTCCGCATGCAAGTGGCAGCAACTCGAATCAAGGCCAAAGAGGCGATAACGACACTGGTGACTGTTAGGAAAAGGAGATACACTGTCTTTGATGATAACGGCGAAGTCCAAAAGAGAGACGGTTTCAAATGAAGAATCGTCAATATTCCTGTAGTTAGTTATCAGTTTTAGAGGGTCTCGGGACAACACAGTAGAAAAATAAAACAAGCTCAGTCGCACTTTGAGTCATCCCGGAATGAAGTTCATCAAAGCCAACCGAAATACAACTCCGCAGTTCACAAGTGAAATACCGGGGGATAACAAGCAGTATATTTTCACTAATATCGTTCATATCGCAAGGTGAGACGTTTTCACGACCGTCAAAATACACAAAAACGACCAGAATAAACTTAATTAATTCCCTAAAGTTGTGCCAGGTATTGTAAAACCTTAAAATCAATTAAATAAGCACGTTACATTTTTCGAAATATCTGATCACGAAAACTATTCAGAAACTTACTTTACTAATAAAGTCACATAATGGCATCTTGCACACTTCTTTTCGCATGACTTGCACAAATGTAGTCCTTAGTATTTTGTAACTGCTTTGCTTCTAGTGTTGTGTATGTATGGGTTTCCTGCATGTTGCATGCGTAGATATTTGAATATTGTGCAACCTAATAGCATGTCCTTCCCTGTCATTTTGTACTAACCTCTACTAAACGGTCCCTTCACGTATCTATATGTCTTCTATTCCAGGCAAGAGATAACGCGAGTGGTGTTTCCGATTGTTGTCGATATCTCCGCAGATCCACCGTCAATATATATATAGAGAGATCAAAACCGCGCGTGGAATTAAATTTTTTCTCGTGCCTGGGAAAAACATAGGCGTTGGTATCCACGCAGGTGCGTCGCGACGATGGGCGACTGGGAGTGCGTACTCAATATGTCCCGACAGTCATCATGACTCAAGCCCGATGAAAGAAATATCCCAAGTACATCATCAAGGCATGCCTTCTTCGAAGGCATGCCTTGGTGATGTAGTCGGAATATTTGTCTCCGAGGGGCATAGTTTTAAAAAAAAACTCAAAAAATTTGTTGCTGAATAAATGCATGTAGTAGTAGCGATGGGCTTCCCAACTTCTAAGTACCTTACCCAGAAATGATCACGGAGGAAACCAACATCTCCGATCAGCCACAGACCTCCATTTGCCCGAGACTGACTGCGTGTGTGACGTAATTCCCAGAAGAAAATCTAGATTCGTAAGAAAGTACTGATTACCAAAAAGAGCGATTCGGTATCCAAGACTCAAATCCAGATGGAAATGTCCTGACTGGGAAAATACTGAGGGTGTCACACCCCTACACCCACGTAGATATGCACCCGTATAAACGGAAAAAATATCTTTCGATTATGTGCGCTTCATACAATCCGAAAGCCTATCCAAAATCACAGTTGATGCATCTTTTCAAAACTCAAATCATTTGATCGTTGTCAAACCACTCCCCTGCTGTGGAGGCTATTTTTAAACCGTCTGGGCAAGTTTTAGTTCCCCAGTATCCCGTACACATCGTAAACATTGCGCCTAAATTGTTTCTGAACGTTGATTTTTTATAAGAATTAAAAGGACAAACGCCAGAGAACAATATTTTCAAAGACAATTCGATAAGCTGTTACAATATTTATTGGCGGCAATCTGCTTAATGTGACGTGACGTTCTGATTAAATGCGAGCTGCTGTGGTACTGATTCTCTATATCTCCCGCCTGGGAGATATATCTTCCGCCTGGGAGATATCAAGTTTTATAATTTTTTACAGTGGACTCAAGCTGAAGATTACCGTTATCAAAACTGTTTTATTATGATTACTCATTCTCCACACTCACCATCATTTTTTTTTTTTTTTTTGATAATATTTGCAGCTACATATGTACAAAAAATCTCTCATCACATAAATAACCGTCTTCTATATGAAACACAAGCCTGATAAAATCCAATGAGTGTGATCTCGCAGTTCATTCAAGAGAGAACGCAAGTGTACTCAGTGGCGGCGCCAGAGTTACAAAAGTGAGGGGGTACAGTTGGGGATTGTGCAGCGCCGAGGTGGGGGGTGGGGGTGGGGTTCGGGGGGGGGGGGAGGGGGCTCTCCCTAAGTTGAGAAAAATTTTTTAACTGTTTTGCAATAAAATCATGCGAATATGGATATCATTGGAACCGGCTGAACAAGCCGGTTCCAACGATATTCATATTCGCATGATTTCATTGAGTTATACCTTTGACAATTTCTCTAAAATATTAAATTTTATTTATTTTTTAAAATTGCTGTAGGTTGAATTCCAAACGGATGCCTTGCACGATCTCGATTCTAGCATTCGTCGAATACTCCTAGCCACTCTGTTTCAGTCCGTTTAAACGCGGCATGCCTTATTACAATTTGGACCCTCGACTCTTGTTTGTTGTTTGCAGCTAGCGTGTGTGTGTGGGAGGGGGGGGGGGGAGGGGGCAAACAGAATTTCAAAACTTCTCTGATTTAGTGCACTTTGGAATATGGGATTAAGCATACCGACCATTACACCGCAACGTTCAATACAACAAAAATTAAAATGATAATATTGTTTTACTACGCTTGGCGAAAAAGTGGAGGGGTAAGTACCTCCACATACCCCTCCATGGCGCCGCCACTGAGTGTACTGTCGGTCAAGGCAACACGTTGGTAACAAACTCTCCGTACAATTAACTTTCTTGTTCGTTGTTGAATGCTATTATTTTCGGAAGGAAGAAATGCCTACAGTACAGTCGCCGTGGATTGGTCGTAATCCACGCGTGGGTAATGTTATCCACACACGTGTTTGTCAGGTGAAAAAAATCATCATCAAAATTTTAATTAATAAAGCACCGGTTTGTATCCGGTGCTTTATTAATTAATTTTTTGATGATTATTCCTATAAGTAGTGTTTGGAATCTAATATTATTGCGTCTGAGGAAATATTGCCCATCCGTGGAAAATGACCAGTTCACGGCGGCGAACAGTAGTCGAAAAGTAAGATTTTCGTTGTTACGACAGCGGCACACACCAGTTGCTGTGTGCTCAATGTAAACAAGGGCAATCTTACCTTTAAAGATGATTCTCTTCCTTCCGGAAATAAGAGGCCCCGTCCGGATAATTCTCTCTTCTCCTAGAAATGGTTTAGTTCCGGTAGGTTTCAAAATTCATCTTGAAAGTACTACCTCAATAAACTCGGGTTGTTTGTTATCAATGCGTATTGTTTGTAAACAATAATGAAGGTTATTGGCGAGTTGGAAACCAGAGACCGATAGTATACTACTACTCGCAACCCTCTGTGAGAACTTTTTGCTGCAATCTGAGTTAATGTGGAAGTGGCAGGAGCTGAATACTTCCGTTTTTTGTTCTCGTTCATAACCCTTTACCCAACGAAGACGATTTCAAAATTTATTATTTTAAATATCATTTTTTAAATTGTTTAAAAAAATTCAAACAAAACCATATCATGTGACCCCTCTTTGGAACGAGCTCGTTCCAAAGAGGGGTCACATGATTTGGTTTCGTTGAAAGTTTTCTAAAAATAATATTTTTTCAGCTACTGAATCTGCATATTACGCAGGCGGATGCGGGCGATTCGTTAGGTAAAGGGTTTTAATGGGTGTTTTTTTCTCGTAAATATTGAGTGTTTTACCCACAGATAATAAAGCCGGTACAGGATACCTAGATAGAATAGGGCGTGTCAAACTTTTGACCTCACCCACTGGTTGCATTAACTACTCATCTAACTTTTATTTTGACACAATATAGACCTATTCTGTACTAAAATGTATATTTCTAAAAGTATGTCGTCAGGATCCGTGTCGCATATAAAACCACTCAACTTTTACCCTTAAAACGAAACATAATTGTTGTAACATAACTTACAGCTATCGAGAACTTAAAAAATGCATATACGTTATATAATCAGTAGATACGGTTACGAAAGCCTTTTTACCAATATAAACATATTGATCTTTGTTTAATGTGATATGGTATGTTTTATTTGTATCATCAGAAAAAAAAATATCGTCCGAGATCAGGTGTTTTTTAATACACCAACTATTAACAGTTTTAAGGTTCCTGAATGTCTTCGTTAGTGATATCTGCGAACACAGTATTTATACCATGTTCACATGTGTTGCTACCTGCGAAAAGCCCGTGGGTTAAATTTTAGCTTTTAACCCCACTACCGGTGTAAAGCTTCTACTGTGATTAAAACGTTTTCAATTGGAATTCCATTACGAAAATTTACACCTATAGTTGGAACTACATCCAACTTGACCTTTGAAATGACCTAATTTGCCGACTTCGACACATTCACACTTTGCGATGCTTCATTCAAACATACGACGTTTTACGGCACTGTCTAATTTTTATTCTCAACTGCAGCTTGCATGAAAAGAAGAAAACATGGGCAAAAATGTACTGTTCTGAAAATAAAAGAAATAAACAGGTCTGGAGTTAGGAAAGAGGGGCGGGGTTAAAACTCGATAGTAGTAGTATCCAGGTTTGACATTATTTACCCGCCACCCCCCCCCCCCCCTCCCCACACACACACACACACACACACACACTCACACACTAAATATAAATAGGGAACACGCATCTTTCAACTCATAGACCACCAGATAGCAACTTCGCAAACGCAGTATATCAAGTATACACAATAGAATGACAATGGATCAATGCTGGAAATGAACAAAATTGACCGGTTCAGTTTTAAGCTCCCGTGAATTTAGAGATGGGAGTAAATTCCTCTCGCAAAATGTTAGTATATGAATTTTCGAGGGAATCCTGTCAGCAAACACCAGAAACCTCCACCCTTTGAACTCTAGTGGTATCTTCCATGCCAGTTCAATGACAGCAATTAGAAGAGTCCATATTCATTATTTGGGATAGACCCATCAATATTTTCAACGTGCAACCTCGGGACTGCACGTTGAAAATATTGATTGCTCTACCCCACACATTTCTTGAACAGCCATCCTATTTAATGACGTTATGACGTATCATGTTCCTGGCCAGAAAAGCGGCCGACCGGGTGCAATGGGCTACATGTAAATGTATAAGGAATTGCTGAATTATGACAGTAACTTGTCACTGGCTTCAGAGTACTGCTTTCTCAAAACAACACACATTTAAATGCCCTCACAGTATATTAGTGTTCTACAATATTTTTCAACGAGTGCATTTTTAGCTCCCGTAAAATAGAAAACACGGGTGCTGACGGGAGCAATTGCACTCGCACCCGTCTCTTTTCCAGGACTGAATGAATAATACATTATTGAAGAAAGCGTAATGCATGAATTCATGATCAATCATACATACGTGCAAATAAATTTCTTCTTTTTTGGGGGAGTGGGGGGGGGGGGGCATTTTTTAAATTTCTGTAGTACTCAAGTGGACAAATGCCACCAGAAGTCTCCGTTAAAAAGTGACACTCAGTCCCCAGCATTTGCAGGTGGTTTCCCTACACATTTACGCTTCGCAGACAGCTCCTGGTGTGCTAAGGTCATGTGGGGAGCCCCTATTACTTTTAAAAGGTGGGTTAGTTTAGGCCTGTCTCGGGTAAATTCGTCACGTGTAGGGGAATCTTTGGTGCAACCAAAGACTCCCTGTTGTCGTGGAGGCTTTGGTTGCGTCAAAGGTTCTCCTGCAGCGTGACTAAAATGAAAATATTTGCTTTCCGGATGAGGTGGTTCAATTTTTGTTGTGGTGTTTAATGAATGCAAACCATATCTCAACTTTGTACCTTCTTAATTATTTTCAAAAATAAAAATATATTGTAAAATATTGAAGTAAAACTACTGGGACCAATGAGCGCGCCCAGCACTTTACTCTGACATCCCTAGGGGTGTGCATTCGATTTTAATACGTGGCATTTGCCATTCGTTGAAGGAGAATGTGGAGAATGAGTAACCATAATATCTGTTTTGATAAGGATAACCCTCAGTCTGAACCCCGGTGCCCCAAGGATGCACATTAAAAATATTGATTGTTCCACACAACACTTTAAATTAGCAGCCACCCTACTTAATGAAAGTAAGAAGTTTCCTGTTCCTGGACCGGAAAAGCAGTCTCTCGGGTTCAAGGGGCTGAGCCAGCAACTTGACGCCACACTTGTACTCCGCCCAGTAGAAAGCTTGCGAAATGCCTTTCAGTCGGATACAAAGGTGCTCAAGTTGCAGTTTTACTTGGTACATATTGGTGTGCCTCAAAAGGTTGTTTTGTCCTCAGTAATTCTTATCTTTGATCAATCGAGACTATTTTTATGATTTGCTGTGAAGTTCCGTGCAAAACAAAGACCTAATTGTGTAAAATGGACACCTTGGCTAACAGCGAGACAACACGTAAAACTTGGGAAGTTCTTATGAAACGTTTGGTGAAAACTGAGTGGTAAACAAGCGAATAACCTAATGGCGAGTGTTCTTTTCAATAGAAACTACCGCAAAAAATAACAGGTGGACGGCAAACTTTACTTGGAATTTACTGACGACAATCTGAAATTACGACGAGCGTTATCCCAAGATCGCTTTCTCTTTTCAATAATTACATTGGAACCAAGGGGTTCTAATGTAACAGTTCATATCATATATCGTCGCCTGTTTGCTAGAATGTTCTATGTCCCCTATGGGGACATAGAACATTCTAGCACCCAGGCACGATATGTAAATGTGTGGAAATGTTTGCTTTTAACGTTGCTTCCTTTACAGTCAATCATTCGAGCACATGGTCAGATGCGATTGAGAGCAATAGAGGCACATCGAAAGAAACCCACAACGACAAATGATCCTCGGCCAAACGGAATAGCAGCAGCAGTGCTAAAACCTCATACTAGCGGGAAGGATTCCATGATTTCATCCGCTAAAACATCGAAATCAAAAAAGGAGAGTAAAGACAAAAAGAAAACATCCGGTTTTCTAAATGGTTTTCTAAAATGGACTAGATTCCGAAGGAGAGGTGCGGATTCACCTTTGAAATTCAATGTGAAATCACGCGTATATGACAGTGCTGCTGTACCGGTAGAGGATGACAGAAGTATCTTCAAATGTCATTCAGAGAAAGGTAGCTCAGAAAAAGTGCACTTTCGCGAAAGAGAATCTCTGGGAACCAGGCTATCGGACGTAATACAAAAAGCCCTTGTGAACAGAAGGCCGACCTATTCAGTCGTTCCTTCCGATGAGAAGGAAGAGTCGGACGATACGATCTCGGAAGTTGGTAACAATTTTTGCAAATCCGAACCAAACTTGAGTTTCAGTGATATGCCTAGTTCCTGTAATATGGATCAATCAATAGCAACGTGTTTACACAGAGATTCTACTAAAAATCTGCCCAAACAACCTTGTTATTTGAATGTGCCTATAATTACTGTTACCACTGAACCGGACGATGATGACAAGGATAATTCCTCTGAAGTGGAAACGGGTGTCTCCGGGTTCAATACAACATGTCCGATCAGGTAATATTTAAATGAACGATATTTAGATCCTTGGTAAGCATATTACAATCGGAGTATGATAAATTATCCTCCACGGCTGCTTCAACAAAAATGTGATTTATAGAGGATATGGAATGAGTGTTTTGGTCATACGATATTTATGAAATAACTGTGGTGTCATATGATAAACAGAATATGAAATTCGTGTTTTGGTCACACGATATTTATGAAACTCGTCTACGAATTCCCTGTTTTGCCTCGCCAGAGGCTCGGCAAAACTGAAAATTCTTTTACTCGTTTCACAAAAACACATCTTTGAGATAGAAAAGAAGGGTTAAAGAATGGAATTTCACCTTGAACGTCATGCATTTGACTGTGACGCGTCATAGCTGCACGCAGTCATACGTCATAACCGCATTAATTTGACACAGATCTTTTCGATGATAACCAATCAGGAAGCGTTCTTTTGACATCCACCAATCAAATCAACTGAAGGTGTTATGAAGCACTAATTAATATTTATTGAAAATATGAAACGGTAATAAGCCGAGAAAAGGGAGAAGTCATATGATAAAGCCCTTTACCAACACGAACAGTACGAATAGCAGACGACTCTTTCAAAAATAACAAGTGGCCATGAAAATCATTAAACTAAAAGATTTGATAAATCCATTTTCATGGGTCTACATTTGCTAATTGTTTTATTTCTTGAAAGTACCTTTACTTCCAGAAGACTGAAATTTCTAAAATAATAACTAAATAAGAATTTCCAACCATGCATGATATTTTGAGCGCCATCGGAGAGATGAGTAAACAAAATCTGTTGCGTCAACTCGTTTCTTTTAGTTTCCAGTTTAGCTTATACAAAATCCTGCTAATGTATAAATGCCTCTTGGGAGAGGGGACTTTGAGGTGTGGTAGTACCATATTAACACTACAATACGAGCAGGTTGATTAGCTTCTCGGCTACAAAGTGGGCGGACATATACCTGTAAACCTAGGTATGTCATTTCGGTTAGATAACCTAGTGGTGTATGCACTACAGATTTGCATGTGATCTTATGTGAGTTATGGTCTAGCATGTAAGGGCATGCGCTGATGCCCAGCTGTCGGGCGACCAAGTCCCTAGCATACCACACACCCCTTTAGGGTAAGATAAATAATTACAGAGGCCCCACTCTCACTGCGGATGCATGTCATTTCTGTCATCTATAATCGGTAAACATATTTTGTTGTACAAAATACGTTCGAATTGGATTGATTGGGTAAATTTCTAATGTAATAAATGTACAATTTTCTATGATTGAGTGCGCATTTGTAAAGAATACTAGTCAAAAAGTAACCGGGCCAAAACGTAACATTTCACTTTGGTCAAAACGTAACATTTTTTGGTCGAAACGTAACTTTTTTTAGTCAAAAAGTAGTATTTCCCTTTAGTCAAAACGTAACATTTTCTTGGTCTAAATGTAACTTTTTTTTAGTTAAAACGTAACATTATTCTGGTCAAAACGTGACTTTTTTTTATCGAAACGTAACTTTGTTTTAGTCGAAACGTAACATTATTCTGGTCAAACCGTGACTTCTTTCTGGTCACAGTACGTAACATTTTCCTAGTCAAAACGTAACTTTTCTCTGATCGTAAAGTAATTTATCCCTGTCAAAACATTATCTTTACCTGGGTAAAAGGTAACAAGATGTCTTGTTGTGTTGACTGCACCTCTGGAAACTACGAACAAACTGTTTCGTCCACCGGAATGTTACGTTTCGTCTATCGGGATGTTACGTTTCGTCCATCGGAATGTTACGTTTCGTCCGTCGGAATCTCACGTTTCGTCCATCGGAATTTTACGTTTCGTCCAACAGAATCTTACGTTTCGACCAACAAAATGTTACGTTCTGGCATCGGTATGTAACATTTCGACCATTAGAACAAAATGTTACGTTTTGACCAGGAATAAGTTACGTTTTGACCAAAATATGTTACGTTTTGACCAAAATAAAATGTTACGTTTCGGCGTAGTTACGTTTTGACCAGATCCCTTTGTAAATACAGAACTATCACATGGACGCATTAGAGCAGCGCGCAAAAACTGCTTTTCATTAGTTGCGACAGTTCTCAGGTTTATCTTTTATCTGCGTTGGTGATGTAAATCGACGTGTAACGCTTAACATATATCTTTACCATCACTATCTTATGTATTTGATAACCTTTCATTGGTGGATCTGCTGTTTTAATTGTTCTACCCACGTGTTTATTATCGGTGTATTTTTCCTTGCACGTAGATTTCAAATAGCCACAAAATCTATTTCAAATTCTGCTGACAGTTTCACCCTGTTGTTTTACTCTCTTCCCACTAATGTTATACTTTTGTCTGCGGTACTTATAGTAATTGAGGGTGGTTTATCATTAAAACACGCGTGGAATTAGGTTCCCGTCAGCCAATAACTTATATTCTGTGACCAAGCATAAAAATCACGAGCAAATTGAATTGATTGAACTCTGTTTTAACACTTTATCACTGGTCGTATAGATTGATGGAACGTAAGCGAAAAATGTCGCAGCACAAATTGCCGATCCTCACTTCCCACTAAGATGACGTCAGTGCAATCAACGCGTTAAGTTCTCACGGTGATGATGTTTGATGACGTGAAAGTTGTTAACCTGTGACTGCAGTCACAGCGTAACATTTTCACGTCATCAAATGAAAGTCTGGGATAAATACTAGACTCTCCCATCTCGGCACTTGTTTTTGTCAATAACAACGAAAATATGTGCACATCATTACAATATTTATTTTTCACAGACATCAATATATATTCTTTAACCCTCTACCCAACGCACAGGAAATCAAATTTATTCTTTTAATTTTTTCTTTTTTTTTTTAATTTTTCAAAAAATGTTTAGCAAAACCATATCATGTGACCCCTTATTGGAACGAGCTCAACGAGCTCGTTTCAATGAGGAGGTCACATGATATGGTTTTGTTGAATTGTTTTGAGAAAAAATAAAACAAATGTCGCTTTCAACGACTCGATTGTAACTTGCGCGGGCGGATTTGGGGGTAAAGTGTAATAATTGATAGGCAGTTGAGAGGCGACTTAAAATTGAAAAGTTTCGAGAATATTTTTTAGCATTATTTAGTTGTAGCATCCAGTGACCCCCCTCTCTGACCCTCACCCAAGATGGCGGTATGCTCAATATGTTGTTCTATGTGACCAATGAGCGTTCAAACAAACCATTTGTATAAAGGTCAGTGCTGTTTACTTGCTCAATATTTCTTGAGTTTGTCATAATATCAAGCCACTGCTCTTGTCAGTTGATTAACCCTTTACCTAACGAATCGCCCGCATCCGCAAGCGTAATATGCAAATTCAGCAGTTGAAAAAATATTTTTCCAAAAAATTCAACAAAACCATATCATGTGACCATGTGACCCCTCGTTGGAACGAGCTCGTCGAGCTCGTTCCAACGAGGGGTCACATGATATGGTTTTGTTGAAATTCTTTTTAAAAATGTGAAAAAATGATATTTAAAATAATAAATGTTGATATCGTCTGCGTTGGGTAAAGGGTTAACAATTCAGTGGAGTCTTTCATCAAGAAATCAATGATAAGAATACTTCTCCTATTCATAGGGGTACGTCTTGTTAACAAGAGCCAGTAAACATTTATTAGGTGACGAATAATTCTTGTACTTTTAGAAACTCTGTCTTAGTGGGCCAAAAGTTAAAAATGGAAGTTAAAAGCTGGAAGTTTTTTTTTTACTTCGTTCATTTTTCACAGATTTTGAAACTTAATATCCCCGTGAATACTCCATTCCATGTGTGTTTTAGTGGTAATGTACTCCCAATGTACTGTAAATATAAGTCATTATAACCCATCATATCTTTACTCCGAGCTCCGTTACAGAAGATATGACTTGCGGTATTTTTAAACATAAGATGAGCGGTGATAGGTTGAAAAATTCACTTCAGAGTGATAAAATCACTCCACGATGGTTTGGTTTCTTATCATCTCGTTTACAGGAAGCACCAGATGAAATATACGCAGAATGACGACTTATTTTGTATCTCTCACCCACACACAAATGCACGTACACACTCGCCCTCACACCCTTATAAACACAAACATACACGTGCGTGCACACAAACTCACACTTGTATATCCCACTAGAATATGTTTTTCACAAAAATATGTTTCTTTCATGTTTCCTTATCTAATTAATAGAAATTGTCAACCAATCAGGATGTCGCACTTAACACCATAATTTCAAAAAGTGCAGTACATCATCTGTAGAACCAGAAATTGTTCATTAACAATCGGACCAATAACATCAATCAGTTTGATGGGGAAACTATGCAGTATCGAAAAGTCACGTGACTTCCAGATTGACGCATGCCACTTTTCATTCTCTGTCAATGGTTGCACGTATGTGAAATGATATCCAATCAATTGTATCGTGTCTTCTCGTGCTTTCAACACATTTGAGTTTTCTTCATTTCTCAGGCTTTAGAAACCCAAGCCCGTGGTGCATGAAAGTAGCGCCCTGATTTAGCCTTTATCTCATTGCCTTACACACCTTGGGGACGTTATCTGTAAAATTCTTTAATACTAAAGATTTTCATTTTTGTCTTAAAAACGTGAATTCGCGGCACCTCGTAGAAATGAGCTCGAGCAGCCTGTCCCAATGATGGGTCGGTTCATTCCCACTAGACCAATTCCCTTTAGACCAACTCCCACGAGGCCAATTCACAAAAGACCAATTCCCCTTAGACCAACTGGTGTGTTCTACTTTAAAAATAATTCTATATCAATAATTTGATATATTTATAAATATTTGTAAATGTATTTAATGTTATTGATATTCAAGTCTGAAAATAAGCAGTCTGTCATTTGCAGAATGAGGTCCCCAGAGGGTGAATTTGCTTTTGCTATCCCATACAGTGGGCCAGTTTATCCTCTAGGTACCTCTTTCTGTTTATGTTTGAGACCTTGATTTAGGTTGAGGTTCACAGAGGGTACATTTAGTGATGCTACTCTGCTGTGCAGGGTAGCATCACCAAATTCACCCTCTGGGGACCTCACTTTTTCAGATGATAGTCTGCTCATTTTCTGGCTTGTCGATATTTTATAGATGTTGGGCAAATGTTTATAAATAATTGTTTTCCTAATTATCCTTAATCAACCCTTAACACTATGTAGTTGGTCCAAGGGGAATTGGTCTTTTAGGAATTGGTCTTTTAGGAACTGGCCAAAAGGTTATTGGTCTAAAGGGAATTGGTCTACTGGGAAGACACCGATGGGTCACAAACTAATTGTTGGGGACATAAATGAGAATAAAATTATTTATTATTTTCCAAAGTGTGATTTACTGGGATTTCCCGGTTTGATTATAAACGATAACTTCACAACTGAATTATGCAGTCAACAATTGTGTCACGTATCCGTGCTTGCAAACGAAGACGCTTTGCCATGGGTGTAATGGGGACTTCGTTGTTTTGTTTTTTTTAACCCTTTACCTAACATGAAAAACCAACGACACATGCAACAAAAATTCTTGAATAACTATTTTTTTTTATTTTTTGTCTCAAAAACATAGGATATGACCCCTCATTGGAACAAACTCGACGAGTTCGTTCCAATGAGGGGTCATAACCTATGTTTTGGAGACAAAAAATGGCGATTTTTTAGAATAGCTGTGACCGGTTTTGAACGTTACGTTAGGCAAAGGGTTAAATAATATAATTATCGTTAATAATGAAAAGTAATAGACAGAGTAATCGTTTGACGGGACTGGTTACGTAAAATAATTCATTCGAGGCGAGAGACTATATTGTAAAACACTCATGCGCATTCGCGCACTCTTGTGTGTACAACGTCCCTCACCTCTCATGAATTATTTCACGTAACCAGTCGAGTCAAACGATTACTCTCTATATATTTGTAATGGTGTACTCTAAAATCAATTGGGTTAAACCAGATTAACTGGGTTGAGTGAATACGAAAGTTGATTTTTAACCCAACTGCTTTTAGAGTGTGATTTGGGAAAATATCGGAGGTCGAACATAACCAATCCGTCAGATACAATACAGAACGTAATCAGATTTGTTTGATTTTAGCACAATGGCCAATCGTGACCACAACATGGAGAAAAGGTCAAGTTCACTCAATCGTTTATATCCATGTTGCCCATTTTAGAGGACTTCCACCTCCCAAGCATTGGTGACTGGGTCCTATTTTATCTGTAAAACAGAGCTCGTTTACCACAGTATGCAAGCACTGTTTCACTTTCCGGGGTTCCAATGGGATTCTTTTCTGATTCGGTATTGTTGTTTTGCGATATTTTTACAAACTCTCTGTCCACCGATGCGACCAGGGAGTTTGTCATAATATCAAGCCACTGCTCTTGTCAGATTAACTGGGTTGAGTGAATACGAAAGTTGATTTTTAACCCAACTGCTTTTAGAGTGTGATTTGGGAAAATATCGGAGGTCGAACATAACCAATCCGTCAGATACAGTACAGAACGTAATCAGATTGTTTGTTTGTTGGTGGTTAACGTCACAGATTTATGTACCACGGCTAATCGTGACACAACATGGAGATGAAGACAAGTTTAGTCAATCGTTGATTTACATGTTGCCCATTTTAGAGGACTTTCACCCCAAGCATTGGTGACTGGGTCCTATTTTACTAGTAAAGCGGAACTGATTTACCACAGTAAACAAGTGCTGCTTACTTCCCGGGGTTCCCACGGGGAAGAACGTAATCAGAGCATTGCTCCTAAAATATTTTGCCGAGGTTAGTTTTTTTTTATTTTTTCGATGTAAAATACACCTCAAATAAATCTTCTGAGGTTAGCTGTAACCTGAAGACCTATTGGATGATACTCAGCTTGCGTATTCCATGCGTTTTCAGGAAATTTAAACTTATTATCTGGGCGTAAGCGTTATTCCTACAGAACTGTCCTACAGCAGGCAGATAACTTCAACAAGATCGCGACCTGGTCACGATCTAGTCCAAATTTTCCACCCGCTTTTCTACCCAGAGCACGGTACAGAATCTCACCTGTCGAAAAAGATATGCGAAAACATGACATCTAGCTACTCTATTCGTTTGTTAGTTTCTGATTTATTTATTTATTGGTATTTAAAGTCCTATATTTTAGCACAATGGCCAATCGTGACCACAACATGGAGAAAAGGTCAAGTTCACTCAATCGTTTATATCCATGTAGCCCATTTTAGAGGACTTCCACCTCCCAAGCATTGGTGACTGGGTCCTATTTTATCTGTAAAACAGAGCTCGTTTACCACGGTATGCAAGCACTGTTTCACTTTCCGGGGTTCCAATGGGATTCTTTTCTGATTCGGTATTGTTGTTTTGCGATATTTTTACAAACTCTCTGTCCACCGATGCGACCAGATCGCAACCCGACTGAGAGAAAAAACATGTTTGCGTTCACAGTATACTTATGGTGTTATTTGCTATCCACTCTCCGCGTATCGCATACTCTAAAACCAGCTGGGTTAAAAATCAACCCAAATCAACTTGGTTGAGTGAATATGAACCCGATAGTTGATTTGAGTTTATTTTTAACACACCTGATTTTGCGATTTGGGTTTATATTCAATTGGGTTCATGTTCACTCAACCAAATTCATTTGGGTTGATTTTTAACCCAATTGATTTTAGAGTGTAGAATTTCGTGTGTAGCTTTTATAACTAATAACTATGAGGGGGTGCAGAGGCATTGCGGTAACCGGTTCTCGTCAGATCACCTAAGTTAAGCAACGTCGAGCCCGGTTAATCATTGGATGGGTGACCTGTCAGAGCGATCAATTCGTACTCCCGCGTTGTGTCCTTGGGCAAGGCACTTAACCCCGATTGTCCACAGGGGGCACGTGCGATGACGCCGTGTACTAAGGCGCACTGCACGTCGATGGTACGCATGTCTTCAACCAATCTAACCCTGCCTGTGCTGCAGTGCGCGGTTACTTTTTTGGGGAGCTGGGAGCTGCTCGTCGCTGCTCGGTGGTTCTCCGGGTACTCCGGCTTCCTCTATCCGTAAAACTGTCACGGTCATGATTAGCCACTGTGCATAAGTATGTGACCTTAAACACCAATAATAAATAAATAAATAAATAAATAAATAAATAAATAAATAAATAAATAAATAATACTTTATGTGAGCAGTATGTGTCGCCGTCTTGTAATTAGTAAACAGTCCTTATTACTCCTTTCGTAAAGCCAATTGGTAACTGCAGTTAGGGATCTGCGAATCACAAATTTCTTTTCGAATCGAATCTCGAATCGAATCGTTTCTCTGATATCGACATCGAGTCAGTCGAATCCCGAATCGAATCTTACAAGACAAGTTATTTCATATTGCATCAAACGGAAGTTACGGAACACCGTGATGACCCTTACGCGACGGAGTGAACACCTTAAACACCAATAACTAAATATTCTCTGTAGCACCGTCGCTGAAACAGCTAGGCCCATTATCCATAGTTTTAGTTTTTGAAGGCCTAACTTGTTACTATTCACGTTCTTAAGAACGTGAATAGTAAAAAGTTAAGCCTTCAAAAACCAAAACTATGGATAATGTTCTGGGCCAAATTCACACCTTACCTAACAATTAAACATTGTCAATTACTCAAATAAATAGGAATTGAGCCTACATGAATGAATTTTCTAATGACAGTTTTATCCTATTTTTGTTGGAAATGTAACAAATTGAAGTTAGTACGAGAGATTCGAAAAAATCGAATCCTGAGACTGATTCGGGATCGATCTGGAAGCATACGTATGGTATCGATAGCGAATCGAATCTCGAATATTCGCAGAACCCTAACTGCAGTTAATAATTCTGAAAGATTGGATTTGTTTATAGTAGAAGATCTATCATATACATACATTATGGTTGTGGTTGTACTGATTTATTTGTGTATGTAAAATTCTTAATTGTGGACCTTATCTCTTCTATCCTGTTTTATGAATGCGGCTTTTGTGAATGCGTATCTATAACTATGAATTTCTTAACGTGTCCAGTGAAGTACCCTGCACTCAAATCACTTATCTACACTTTCTGTTTTGTGAATATGTGACTTAAAACCAAAAAAATACAAGAGCTTAATTCTCATTCATGACCCAGTGTAACTGCCAATCACAACTCAGTGCTGCGGGTGTGTGTGTGTGGGAGGGGGGGGTATAGCTCGATACAGCAAAATTTACTTCACGCTCAATTTCAAGTTCAAATAATTTCTCCTTGTCGGACGGCAAACGTCACTTCCTTCCTGATCACCTTCAATCGCCTCGATCCAATCATGAAGCATTTTCCGGCATTAGAGTACTCGGAGGTAAGATATAGAATTTTTGTCTTTATAGTTTGTCAAAAGTATAAAATAGCCACCTTACCATCTAATTTACGTAAAATTGATAACACATATTATGCTTACTGTGTGCTTCAGTTTTGTATTATATTGGAACACCCATATCCTCTCTGTGTGTGTCTCCATTGTTCAAAACCCAAAGAGGCCATTATTTCGATAATTTATCCGTGTCAGAAAATTAAGCGTTGAGCATCAAGAAAAGGCCATGATTGAACAAACTGTTTTTTATCTCTTTTTGTCATCGTTTGTGGGCAATATTGTAATTGAGTGTCAGTTATTAGCCGACACTCTTTGCAAGCTAATTGCAGCTGAACTTCTCAGTACCAATCAAGATTGTTAAAAGGAATGATGAAGGCCGTGAAGACAGTGAAATGGACCTGTAGTTTCCAATGCCAAAAAAGTATGTTGCTTTAGTGAATGTCATTGAAACTCGTAGGACACTGACGGACTGAGAGCATTGAACGCGACGATATAAAGTGTAAATTAACGTTTCTTCTTACGTCACAGTTTTGACACAGTATAGTGAGATCAAGTTAACCCTTTACCCATCCGCTCGCGTAATATGCAAATTTAGCAGTTGACAAAATAGTATTTTTCTAAAAAATTTCAACAAAACCATATCATGTGACCCCTCGTTGGAACGAGCTCGTTCCAACGAGGGGCCACATGATATGGTTTTGTTGAATTTTTTTTAAAAAAAATTAAAAAATGATATTTAAAATAATAAATTTTGATATCGTATGCGTTGGGTAAAGGGTTAAAAAAAGCAAGACCAGCCAAATTAAACAAGACTGACTGATCTGGTCTTCTTAATGAGGCGATATATGATAACCCAACCCAGACTGATTATTACAATAATATCTTCATTAAATTACAGTGTTCTATATTATTATGGTTTATTACACTACACCTGACGTGAAAACAAAAAAGAAATCTTAGAATATTTGTTTTTGAATGATCTGCGCAAAAACACAAGTTTTTATTCTCGTAAGATTGCCGCCTGAAAACATTCGCACGTCATTTCAGTCTCATGTTTTATTTGTGTTTTATATGACCCTTCCAAACAGTTCAAACGTATGACAGTCGTTTGCTTAATAAATCTTCAATGAGTCTCAACTTTTCCTAAACCATATTATGCCTGCCTAACAATGTTAGGCAGGCATAATATGGTTTGGGAAAAGTTGGGGCTCGTTGAAGATTTATTAAGCAAACGAGTATCATACATATGAGCTGTTTGGGAGGGTCATATAAAACACAAATATTGTCTGTACTGCTGTTATAGTCAAATTGAAACTTAAAATTACTCATTATATTTTTGACACAACAAATCGTTGTCACATGCATTGACAATGTATTTCTTCTTTGATACTTATTGTTGTAACACTAAAGTAAGTTATTAAAGAAAGTATGTTATTAAAGAAGGTATGATAAAAAAGGCAGCTTATAATTTGGAAACAATGTGAAATAAGCAATCCGATTAAAAAACAAACCCACAAATGGAGAATAAATAGAGTTTGATGAACAACCAACATGTGCATAAAAATTAGGGTTCTGCGAATATTCGAGATTCGATTCGATATCGATACCATACGTATGCTTCGAGATCGATCCCGAATCAGTCTCAGGATTCGATTTTTTCGAATCTCTCGTACTAACTTCAATTTGTTACATTTCCAACAAAACTAGGATAAAACTGTCATTAGAAAATTCATTCATGTAGGCTCAATCCCTATTTATTTGAGTAATTGACAATGTTTAATTGTTAGGTAAGTTGTGAATTTGGCCCAGAAGATTATCCATAATTTTGGTTTTTGAAGGCTTAACTTGTTACTATTCACGTTCTTAAGAACGTGAATAGTAACAAGTTAGGCCTTCAAAAACTAAAACTATGGACAATAGGCCTAGCTGTTTCAGCGACGGTGCTACAGAGAATATTTAGTTATTGGTGTTTAATGTGTTCACTCCGTCGCGTAAGGGTCATCACAGTGTTCCGTAACTTCCGTTTGATGCAATATGAAATAACTTGTCTTTTAAGATTCGATTCGGGATTCGACTCGATGTCGATATCAGACACGATTCGATTTGAGATTCGATTCGAAAACAAATTTGTGATTCCCAGATCCCTAATAAAAATGTTGATTGTAATTTTGTTCCGCAATGATTCGTTGCGTCAAAAAGTAAAGTAAATCATTACATAATTATATGTTTGACCTTAGACAATAAACTCATTGTTAATTACTTAATTAGTATTTCAACAAAACAGTATTAGATCCACATCAATGTGTACAAACCCCGGATGGCACTGTAGCTTTGATTCAAAGAATAACAAGAAACTAACGTTGAAGAAATGGAGTTTTGTCTTTGGCACTGTTTGATATCTCTGATTCTGGAGTTGAAAACTGTTTTCAAACCAATCTGTTACTAATTCCTGACCAAAACGAAAATTGAGCTCGTTCCATTTTGGGGTAATAGTCTATATTTTTGACGCAAAAATGGAAAAAAATTAGTTCTTCAAGAATTTTATATGCAAGTGTCTTCTGCCTTTCATGTTACGTAAAGGGTTAACACCAGTAGAAGATGTGAAAAGTTCACTAAGACTTTTTCCAGATCCCAATATATAATCTGTTCTCATGTTGGGAACGCTTTTTATTTAAAATAATTTTTGTTTTGGTTTCTTTTTGCAGTTTTTTCAAATTGGATTGTGTTGACTTTTAAACTAATCAATTTAACCAATTTAATCTGGGTTGACAGAGCTTAGTGAATTCTACGAAACAAGATTAAATCGGTTAACCCTTTACCCAACGTAACGGCCAAAACCGGCCAGCGCATTCTCAAAAATCGCCCGACTTAATTTTCATTATTTTATTCATTTTTCGTCTCAAAAACATAGGTTATGACCCCTCATTGGAACGAGCTCGTTCCAATGATGGGTCATAACCTATGTTTTTGAGACAAAAAATTACATATTCAAGAATTTTTTTTGCAAGTGTCTTTTGCTTTTCATGTTGGGTAAAGGGTTAAACCAATTTAATCTTGTTTCGTAAAGTTCACTAAGCTTTGTCAACCCAGATTGAATCTTTCAAATATGTTCTTATTATATCAAATGTTCAAGTGTGTATCTCAGTAACTCATTGGCAAATTAGCCCTGCAAATTGAGAAATGTTCTGGAACGAATAAACAATCAGATATTTAATACCAAAATTAAGAAACGTGTTCTTTAATTATAAGAAGTCGCTCAAAAAAAACAATTCCCACTATATTTACTGTTAAAAAATAACTAATGCTGTGTGGATCTCCATAGACTCGAGAACAACCACGAGGGACCAAAAGAAAACTGTTGCTGAAGCAACTGAGAAGTTTAAATTAGCTTCTATCAAGCATATCCCTTATACCTCAGACTAACTGCCCATTTGATGTCCATTTCCAAGTCCTAGTTTTCTTGTTGTCAGCATGGCTAATACGTGAGAATTGAATTTGATCTCCAAAGTTGTACACTTTTTTGCAGCTATGAGGTGGAGTATTTATTTAAAAAGGTGTTTTGTTTATTCCTTTCCGTTTTGGGGAAGGCATATTATTATTGAAGAGTTGTACCTAACATAGCTACATTTATTCCTTGACTTACACTTGCGTATCATGTCTGCATATAGGCTATTGACGTTGTAAATGGCTCCGTAGTATCAGTTAAGATTTGTGCTTTTCCATAAATCTCGATTCTGTGCGTTCTGTGTCTTTATGTAAGTTTGACTTAGATTATCAAGTTATCAGAATCTGTTGTGAGTTCATGCACCAAACTTATTTTTTATGCTCATTCGCCATGTGCTTTTGTACACACTGTTCCAGGAGAAACACGTGCGAATTTTGTTGTTGCTGATCACAAGACCAGTGACATTTATTTTTAAAGACAAAGCGCCATGTGTCATTAGAATTGAACAACTTTCAATGGGAACTTTGACTTTTCTCCAAATGTATCTGTCAAGAAGCCGTCAGCCGTCAGCTAATTCAAGTGATGCTTGCTAGGGGGCGCGCTGGCTCAGTGGGTAGAGGTGCATGCTGCAAGCCGAGAGATCCTCGGTTCGAATCCCACCTGCGCATTCGAGTTGTCCTTGGGCAAGACACTTCACCCCCATTGCCCGGTGTTGGCACGGTGGCGTTGTGTACTAAGGCGTACTGCGCGTTGATGGTGCACTTGCCTTCAGCCAATGCTAACCCTGCTTGTGTGGAGCCAGTGTGTTCAGGAGCCTGACAGTTGCTCGCCGTTGCTCTGTGGTTCTCTCCATGTACTCCGGCTTCCCCCACACGTAAAACTGTCCGACACGAGGTGACCCTGGCTGTCGAAAGTGTCGTTAACCCCCAGTAAATAAATAAATAGTGATGCTTGCTTACATGTCGCATCAACAACTGACAATCCACCATTAGGTACGAGTGTTGTATCTTTATTCAAGGCGATGACTTTGAAAGAGCTAGACGACTTCAGTCTTCGGCCCTGGAATCGAGTTTACCTAAGGTCTTAGTGACAGTTGTGGGTTATTTATCGGAAACCTGTCAAGATAAGACGGGTACTTATCTTTATAGTTCGACAAAGGAAAACATTTCTCAAAATCTAGTTCCCGTTGACAAGGATATTTCCAGTTTGTCGCTGTCATATCCCTCATCACCAACACTTAAAATATGTTTCAGATCGGAATTTAAAGATTGTTCGTAATACCGTAGGTATCACATCTCTCTTAGATTATCGTATGCCTACACTTGCTCCTTCTGTCACTGATGAAGACACAGAACCTATGGTTCTTCTAAAGGTCATTCAGTCGTGCATTTGTTACAGACCAAGTCTTTTATCATTGCCAAATCTTAACTGATTACCCTTTACCCAACGAATCGGCCGCATCCGCCCGCGTAATATGCAAAATCAGCAGTTGAAAAAATATTATTTTTCAAACAATTTCAACAAAACCATATCATGTGACCACTCGTTGGAACTCGTTCCAACGAGGGGTCACATGATGTGGTTTTGTTGAAATTTTTTGAAAATTTGAAAAAATGATATTTAAAATAATAAATTTTGATTTCGTCTGCGTTGGGTAAAGGGTTAAGGTGATGTTGTTCGCAATATGAATCAAAACTCGGATGTCGAGTCTGAGAAGTTCTGAGAACTGCATCTTTCTGTGGTTCTCATTTTTTATGGTAAAATGTCACAATGTTAACGAAGATATGTTTTTTTTATTTTCTTTACTGGGGGTTTAACCACACTTTCGACAGCCATACTCATCGCATGTAGGACTTTTTCGCACGGAAGATATGTTGAAAGGGTCCAGGGATTCTATGATTGTCTTTTTCTTTCAGAATGTCAATAAAGTTCCTCAGTCTCGGGGTCAGTCTAGAGGTAGATCTCATTATAGGCAGCTCCTTTCCCACCCATCGTCTAGTTAAGGCCGATGAGTCGTTAGATCTGAGGTTTCTCCTCGGTCTGCGGCAACTGTTTCCTGTGGGTAATAGGGGAGAGGGTTCTCATGTAGGAAATCTCACCAGAATACCACAGGAAGTCTTCCTTCTTCCACTGTATTCCGATCTGCTTTTAGGTATGCATTTTCAAAGAAACTGGGAGGAAACTGCCACAACTCAGTGGTGTCTTGGTCTAAATTTATCTTTTCTACGGCGTTCTCCAATAGGAAAGGAATCACTTTTTGCAACAGGTTCAGCAGATCCAGTGACAAATTCACTTCTTCAGACAAAACATAGAATTCTGATACAGATATGTGCAGTGCAAGAAGTTTAACTATTCTTTTCCCGGTGGTTTTAATCAGAATTTTCATTGCTGCCAAACTTGGGAGAAAGTTTCGTCCTGTTATCGACCCAAGTTGGTTAAACAAGTGTTTGATGTCGCCCAAGTTTTCTATTGAAACTGTTGGCTCATTTCGCAGTCCCATCCATCAGTAGATCTGAAGGACACCTATAGCCATCTCCAGTTATCCTGCAGGTATATGTGTATGAGATTTTTCTATCAGGGAAGAATTCTCTAGTTCTTAAAAATGTCATTCGAGCTTGTTACTAGTTCCGCGGGTCTTCACTTGGCTTGAGAATCGGGCCATGAGTCATTTTTGCACAATTTCAATGTCAACCGCTTCACCATATTTGGGTAACATTCTTCAGAGGAATTCGGATGCATCAGTTTTACGGAAGGACATACACACTCTTTTAAATCACCTCCAACCGTTAGTCATTCTGATAAATTGTAAGAAATTAGATCTGGTGCCCAGTCAAAACCTTTGTTTATTTTGGCACATCTTCGTCCAATTCAGGTCTATCTGTTAGCTCTGTGGCGACATCCGTGCAGATTATCCAGACTCAATTTCCCACAATCAGTAAATACAAACAGTCTTTCGGCAATAGTCAGATGTGATTTGGCTTCTTCAAGGAATACCAATCGACATGAATCAACCTTCTCTGCATCTAACTCCATATGCTAAGCAGGGGTTGCATTTTTCTACAGCCTCACAGTAGCCAGATGTAGCACTGAGTTCTTACTTTCGGTCTTCAGAAGTGGGTGATCTGCCCAGGTGATAAAACCAACATGTTTCT
This sequence comes from Pictodentalium vernedei, assembly GCA_031216915.1. Taxonomy (NCBI): domain Eukaryota; kingdom Metazoa; phylum Mollusca; class Scaphopoda; order Dentaliida; family Dentaliidae; genus Pictodentalium; species Pictodentalium vernedei. The sequence continues at coordinate 554,080,445 of CM062294.1, read as the reverse complement.
ATCCTTTCAGATAGTCCCAGGTTGGTAGCATTTATTCAGCGTTAGATGGAAACTCAATCTTTTCCCTTCTCCATCTGACAGAGCAGTTTTTTTTTAGTTTCTAGTATCCAGTTTCATAAATGTCAACCTTCACCTGATGATTAGACACATTTCTTGATGCCTAACCGTCTTAGTAGACTCCCTGCCCCGACATGGTGCCCTTCTGCCCACGGACCCTGCCCCGATATAGCGCCCTTCTTCCCACAGATTGTCTTCGAGAAACAGATTTCCAGACTCTTTGTTGCAAATAGGGTCGATTTAATATCGATCTGTTTGTCTCCACTGGAAGATAGAACCTGATGGTTCTCACGCGACGAGGTAGAAACACAAGCTTTCAGAGTTTGATTCGCTATGCCAAGAACCTCTAGCATACAGAGTGGATGCCATGTCAATGTCTTGGAAACAGATAGATGACGATTCTACGAATATAACATTTCCACTCGAATCGAATTTCGAATCGAATTTCGAAATCGAACATGTACCCAAAAATTTCGAATTAAACAAATATCGAACATCGATTATGGAAGGTCGCACATTTTTCTCTTGGTGACCCAAATTGCGTCAAATTGGAGCAAGGGTCGACTTAAGTCCAACTGATTTAATATTACAACTACACCATCAAGGCATTCCTTTGTCAAAGGTATGCCTTGATGATATTAGAGCTGCAGGTTAATCGAAACCGAACCGAGGTTTTTTGTCTTTTTTAAAAACCGAAGCCGAAACCATCGACATCCCGTAATCTAAGGTGTTTCGTTTTTTATTAAAATACTCTCTTTCTGCAGAAATTCACAGAATGTTGTAGCCATCACAGAGTAGTGAGAGTACCCAGACACTGCCAGTGGCAGTGTCTGGTTACTCTCACTACTATGGGAAGGCTACATTCTGTGGATTTCCGACATTTCAGCTTAGTTGTGTTTGCAGCTTTCCTCAAGTTGCGTGTAGGTGTCAGACCTCGAAAAATGCCCAAGCACAATAAGAGTTCTGTATATTTGGGTAATTATTATATTGGCCTTTCTGATTCTTCATGTACATGTATTATAGCTTATTTCGGGCACTCATTGAGTTTCATTCAATTTCACTGCCATTCAGTTATGATTCCGGACATAAGAATGAGTTTTATTGAATTTTATTTGGCCTCATGAACAAACCGAAAACCGAACCAAACCGAGGTTTTTCTCCACCTGAAAAACCAAAACCGAAACCGAACAAGAAATTTAAAAACCTACAGCCCTAGATGATATAGTTGTAATATTTCATCAATCGGGATTATGTTAAAAAAACTCACGCCTTTCCCCATTGTGTTCGTTAATCATATTCGAAAATCCATGTTCTCCTATTTCTGCGGGAATTAGCATTTTGAACCGAATTATTTTGCAATATCTAATATTCACAGGACCATGTTGGGAAGGGATAGACGGTTATTTGTTTCCGCCAGTCACTATCACAGTTCCGGTCTTAAACAAAATAAGGGGTTCCCTTTACCGGATTATTCTGGTGGCCCCTCTGTCTACAAACAAGAGTTGGGTCAACAACATTCAACTATTGATGCTAGATCAACCATTCGTGTCCCCGTTTGGACTGACGTATTTTATGAAGTACAACCTCCAAGGTTCCATTCCCTGACAGGCAGACTTCCTGCTTAGCTTTTATCAGGTCCTTTTTCAGGAAGAGAGTTTTTTTCCAGACCAGAGGTGGGGTTAGTTAGGAGTGTCACGATTGTTGACTTTCCTAATCGATTAATAGGTCGAGCGAGAAAATCTATTACAAGTTGCCCCCTTATCAAGAATATTAAAAAAACAAGCATACCCTGACCGGAAACGTCGCGAATTCTCTACATTGGATTTGTGAAAGTTTGCTTGTTTATATGACTCCACTGCACAGTTCAACCGTATTTTTTACTCGTTATCTGTTACTTATTCCGCGCAATATGAATCAACCAAAGAATAAAGAGTTTGAAAAAGTGGCGGCACAGAAGTGGCGGAACTTGTGAAACTCAAGTCTATGTGCGATTTTGTGACGATCGAGTGGGGCGATCGAGTGGGACGAAATGTCCCGAACTTCTCCCTCTCCATCTGAGCGGGCTCGTCATCTGACTCAACTACCCAATGAAACAATTCCTGCAGAACAGTCTCTCACTTGATCTGTTTCAGAATACACTTAAGTAACCATTAATTTTAATAAATGTACAGTACGTGGAGAGTGTATTATCACTAAATCACCCGCAGAGTGGAGATTCCACTCAAGCAGTAATGGCAAATTTGTTGCAAAGCATAACCAGCACAAGCAACGTTTCAGCCAGTGGACCTCCGGGTTAAACCCGGAGGTCCATTGGCTGAAACATTGCTTGTGTTTTTTGTCGATATGCACAAAATTTGAAAGTTATAGCTTGGGTGATAACTCCAATCCGCGGGTGATTTAATTACAATCCACTCTCCACGTACTGTAGGACTGAAACTAACTTTAATAAATTCTGTTTCGGTTTCTATTACTTTTGACCTCTATAAATAAAATTCCTGGAAATCGTGTGCTGATTTAGAAAACAACAACAAAGCTCATCCAGCTTCATTTTTATTAAATAATTCTGACATGCTATGTATGTATTATTTAAAATATTCAGTGTATCTGTTGTGAAACAAAAGTCGGGCGATTTCTTACTGGTGTACAAGCCGAATGTAAAGAAAATCTTCGATCTGAATTTTATGGCAACAGGAGCGTAGCCAGGATATCACAGTTAGCAACAGTAATATCTAGGGGGGGGGGGGGGGGGTAGTTCAGCGATCTAAACGTAACGGCTACCCCACTACGAAGGGGGGGTAGCAGCTACGTTGAGGTCGCTGAACTACTAGGGGGTATACAGAATAGGATACGCAGCATCATCCGAGCCACTTAGCGGCGAGATGAGGGCGAGCACAAGAGTGGGACACCTCATCCCACCCCTCGATGAAGGGGGGGGGGGGGGGTCCTCTGAGAAAAGTTTTGAAATTCGAGATAAAAAAACCCGCAAGTTTCTTGACTCTGACTACGTTTGTGCCCATAATTTATAAGTTGTGAAAGGCATCATTAATTAGGCCACATCACCTGGGGGGGCATCACTGAAATTTGGGGCATGCCCCCCCCCCCCCCGCCCCCAGGCTACGCCATTGTATGGCAACGTCTCGGCTGTACATTATAAGGTCGGCAATTTTGAAAAACATTGTTGTTATTGGAAAGCGCTCGACTAGAAAAAGACAGATAAACAGATAAACGACAAATTGATTATCTAAAGAAACTTAAATTTTCAGTCCTGTGGTACATCAATCAAAAATTCTTCACATTTATCTTAAGAATAATTCATTTTTGATCAACTTTTCGTTCAATTTCTAACTATTTAAAGAAAGTAAAAAAAATTCGATTATTCGACTTAGGGGAAAGCTAATCGATTTTGCTGTAGACGACCGATTAATCGTATATTCTTGACAACCCTAGTTTTAGTGTGCCGCCTTCGGGATTAACCCTACCCCTCAGATATTTAGGTTTCCTTACTTAGAAATAAACTAGGACGTGAATATCGACATCAAAATTAATGTGTTGACAGTTTGGGCTGTCAGGGATATACTGAACAAGATCTAAATTAACCTCCTGCGTGGTTTCAGAACATTTTCTGTGCCCCTCTTGGCTGTTATCGCGTAGATGGAGACTCACACAGCAATGGTTAATGTACAGGGCTAGTATTACATAAGTATTTTTGTACTTCAAAAATTCAGTTCAGTTGCATCTGTGTAACTTTTGCGAATTCAAAAGAACACATTTGTTTGTGTGTCGTCCATTTTCGAACCCAACTATGTCAAGTTGGACACGCAGTTAAAAAGGATGACTAACGTGGTATACATGTTGGCACATAAAACGAATATTTGTAGTTCAGTGCAATTGAAAACATGGTTTGAAAATCTTTTTAAAACATGATTCTACCATTGATGTTCTCGTTAACTCGCCTTTCCTTCTTGAATATTTAAAATAAACCACGGCAGTGAACAAATTCTTTTAAACAAAAAACATGACAGAACGGGATGGTTGTTTTCGAAAAATATTAATTAAGTATTTTCTTACCAATTATCGATGGCAGTGCGACAGTTTTATGGCATAGCAGTTTTATAACCATCGCCGAACGGCGTCAAATTTGTTTTGATTCACCCCTGGCTACAGTGAAGTCTGACCTGCACAAAAGAAATGTTTCGCCTGACATTAGCAAACAAAACACTCAAGATGGGTCATTTTGCTTGAAAACTCCTTATTCTGAATTACTTCATGTTTGCAAGTTGTTTCCTCCTCAGCTGGTCTTATGCATTGCCTTTGTTCTCGGATATCTGGGGCGAGTTCAACCTATGATGGATTTGATGTAGTTCGGCTCATAAACTCTACATTCAGTTGGGTTAAAAACCAACCCAAACCAACCGGGTTGAGTAAATATAATTATTTATTTATTTGTGTTTAAGGTCACATATTTCTCCACAATAGTTAATTGGGACCGCAACATGTGTATAAAGTCAAGTCCAGACAACCGTTTGTACCCACGCTACCTATTTTGGAGGACTTCTACCTCAGGCATTGGTTACCCAGGGATGTGGCGACAGGGGTGTGTGTGGGGGGGGGGGGGGGCATCTAGGAGTATTTTTTTTCAATAGTTGGAAATTCTGAGGTCAAAAATCAAATAGTTGGAAATTCAATAAATTAACATTGTTCATGAAAAATATTAAAATTCCAACTAATAATGAGAAATTTTGATCTTTTATTTCCAACTGGAAATTTGAGATTCAAATTTCCTACTCTAAAATTGACATGGCCTCAAAATTTCGACTCTGACATCAATACGGTAACTTTTCTGACCCAGATACATTATGAATGATGCTTTTTCCGTTTCAGGGCTAGTGAAAGTTTTCAGAAGGGTTCAAAACACTTTACCCAACGCAGACGATTTCAAAATTCATTATTTTCACTATCATTTTTTTAAATTTTTAAAAAAAAATTCAACAAAACCATATCATGTGACCCCTCTTTGGAACGAGCTCGACGAGCTCGTTCCAAAGAGGGGTCATATGATATGGTTTTGTTGAAATTTTTCGAAAAGTAATATTTTTTCAGCAGATGTATTTGCATATTACGCGGGTGGATTCGGGCGATTCGTTGGGTAATGGGTTAAAAGATATCACTCAGCGCTGCAGAGAATCCACCTATCGAAACCACACTCACAGTTGGAATTTACATCGGTGCCCCCCACCCCCACCCCACCCCACCCCACCCCCAGCTGAAACCCTCTAGCCACATCCCTGTGGTTACCAGGTCCCATTTTACAAGTAAAATAGAGCTTGTTTACCACAGTAAACAAGCACTGCTTCTCTTCCCGTGTTCCCACGGGGTGTAATCGCGAATAGCATACCATAAGCCTCGGCATCAGTTTTGAGGGGTGATGTGAAAGATACAGTTGGGTGTTAAGAACGTTCATTTCCCGATCGGACCCCGAACTGATCGTAACTCATTTCCACAAATGTGTCGAAAAAACATTTAAAAAACACCGCAAAATGAACATCGAACACAAAATGCAAAAATGGCATTTGAGAGGCAATGGTTCCGTGTTTTGTTTTCGACATGGAGATTGTACTTACGTTCGAAAATACTCAAAAGTGCGACTGGTGTTTGTCATGTTTATTTGTTCATAGTAAACTATATCATATTGACATCTACAGCAGTAGTGACAGCTCTGCACGGAAAACTTTCAATGTGACAGTAGTTCACTGACTGTCGAAGTCATCGTTATTTTCTTCACTGCTAAGTGTTTTCTCTCCCCACATACACACACACTTTCCCAAAGACACGTTGCATAATTATACAATGAGTTTAAAACCCTTTGAACTCCGGCGGTCGCTTATCCAGCCAGGAACATGATACGCCATAACGTCATTATACAGGATGGCTGTTCAGTAAATATTGTGGGATAGACCAATCAATATTTTCAACGTGCAGCCCGAGACTGCACGTTGAAAATACAGATTGGTATCCCCAAATAATGAATATGGACTCTTCTAATTACTGCCATTGAACTGGCATGGAATATACCACTAGAGTTCAAAAGGTTAAAAGTTAAGAGCATGCACCAAGCTCTCAGGCCACCAGCCACATTCTTCAAAAAAAGCGACGCTGTTTTGGCCTGGAACCAGTCTAGCCTTTAAACAATCCATCGCCTGTGTTTAGATTCACTCATCAAGGTGATTTCAGTTGGTCGATAAAGTGACCCAAGGATTCACTTTTCCGACCAACTGAATATTTCTAAAGGATTGAATCCAACAAATAACGTAAACTTTTATTTTCATCTAACCAACGCACAAAAAAACACTGTTTCTCAATTGAGACCTGATTTGACCGATTCCTTGACTTTTCTGTAACCCTTTAGCTAATGTAACGCTTATACCCATGCTCCCAAGCCATCAGTCAAATTCTTAATGGAATTCGAGGCTGTTACGGCCTGGAACCCGTCTAGCCCTTAACCCTTTACACAACGAACGCGATATCGAATTTATTATTTTAAATTTTCGTTTTTTCACTTTTTTCAAAAAAATTAAACAAAACCACATTATATGACACCTCATTGGAACGAACTGGACGAGCTCGTTAAAATGAGGGGTCACATGATATGGGTTTGTTGAAATTGTTTGACAAATGTTTTTTTTCACAACTGCTCACTTTGAATATATCGCGTGCGTATGCGGCTGATTTGTTAGGTAAATGGTTAAATAGTTAATCGTTTATGTTTAGATTGACGCGTATGGAACAAATCTAAAGTGCGCTTTTCCGACCAGCTGACATATTCTAAACAACTGAATCTTAAAAATGCCATGAACACATCCATTTTCTCTGGATGAACGCAAAAAAAAACCCGTTTCTCAATCGAGACTAGATATGTCGGAATATTTAATGGCATTACCAATACTATTACGTATGTTTGTTTGCTAAATAATTATGAATGAAGACGCATCACAGCTGTAGTTTTATGATTCACCGCGTAATTCCACAAAATTAATTGTGTTAATATCCTGATGTTTTCAAAGCAAATTGAATACCTATTGATCGCATTATCTGTAACTGGAGTACAAGAGATTATCTATATCTTTATGAGTAAATTGACGTCAAATTAAATCAACGGTCCTCTGCGCAAACTCAATGGAAAGATGAAAAATGGGTAAACAAACAGACCATAACAGCGTGGGATTCCTTACTGGTTTCCTGATAGCTTGAGCATGCATGAGTCTTAATATACAGGCATCCCTTCTACAAATGGAAGTAAATTTAGTTGTATTTAGCCAATGCTTTCCACCTAAAGCCACTTCGGTATATTTTTTCCAATTCAACCATTTTGCAACATGAAGTCTAGCCTTTGGGTTGGACGGTGTTTGATGTAAAACAAATAGACCAAACCACGACCTTACAACAGTATCCATACCACAAAAATAGCGGCTATTTATATTCCCTGATATGATATAAGTGGCCTGGCACAAGAGGACATTTCCAGCTGTTTAGAAGATAAAGAATATTAAACGGACACCTATCCCCACGTCACCCCTTATCCCTATCTCATTGTTTTCTTTGTTTTGATATGGGGAAAATCCTCATGGGGATGTGAACAGTTTTGCCTGGGTTCTCACAACGGTGGGAAGACAGATATTTTGCAATACCTTCCGTTGTATTTTATCAAAACCTCAGGATCACGGAAATAGCATTTATGTGGGTCAAGTTTTCCCAATCGGGCTGAACTTAGATAGATCCTGTGAGTCTAGGAATTGTTTTCCCGCTTACCCCACCCCCCCCCCCCCCTCCCCCACCCTCCACACACACGCACACTTCCATGGACCTTTCGCGGCTACAGACGGAAACAAATAAGTAACGAGACCTGGTAAAATCCTCCGCCCATGTGTTAGTTATCTGAAGTTAGGTCCCTGCACTCTAAAATCAGTTGGATTAAAATAACCTAAATCAACTGGGTTGGGTGAATATGAACCCATTTAATATATATATATATATAAGCTACGTTGAATTAACCCTTTGAACACCACCGGCCGCTTTTCTGGCCAGGAACATGATGCATCATAACGTCATTATATAGGATGGCTGTTAAGTTAATATTGTGGGGTAGACGAATCAGTATTTTCAACGTGCAGCCCAGAGGCTGCACGTTGAAACTACTGATTGGTCTACCCCAAATAATGAATATGGACTCTTCTAATTGCTGCCATTGAACTGACATGGAAGATACCACTAGAGTTCAAAGGGTTAACAATAAACCCCTGAACACGGAATAAAATAAGATTTGTATTGACATATATGTTTGAATTCATACAGTAACTACTCCTCTACTGCGTTTAACTGATGTAATTAGCTATTATTATATTTTTGCAGGCGGTTGAGTTACCCCCCTAGTTATAGTGAAACAACTATGCTGGCAAGTAGCCGGTCTAGTGTGGCACAAATGACATCTGAGGACGATCTTAACAGTAATGTTGTTACGAGTATGCAAACATGTACAAAATGCCAAGACAAACATTCCAGGAGTGCGTCGGAGAAATGTTTGAATCAGAACTGCGTTCATAGAGTGAACTCTCAATCATCTCTCAATCAGTGCAATGGCTGCCGCAAGCAGTGTGGGTGTAGTGAAAATACTGCCAAGATGGGAACCAATATTCAACAGACTCTTAACTCGCTCAAAGACTCAATGCAAAAACAAATGGTAAGTAGAAAGGTTACCGCAACACACGAGCGTAGGAGAAGACGGGACATGGATTGGGAGTCCGTCTGTGTGGGCGGTGTGTACGCGAGAGGGAGTGAGAATGTGTGCGTTCGCATGTGTGTGTATGGATGGGGGGAGGGGGTGGGGGGGATATGCTTGTGTTTGAGCTTGCGTGTATGTATATGTTTGGGTGTTAAATTTCTCATTGAAACTGTTTGTCGCTATGTAATCATGAAGAGTTTCTTTACGCAACATTCGTAAAAAGTAATTGATAGAAAAGACTTCTCTTACAAGGTGTAGGTTCGAGCGGAAGTACCCGAGTGAAGTACCTAGCAACGGTAGCTGATGGTCATTTCAGCGTTCTAAACGGATACACGTGGGACGTGAGTCGAACTAGCATTGGCTGAAGGTGCACTGCCATTGCGCTCCCACTGAACGAAGCGACGTAAGTATCTTGCTCATGGACAGGACGTAAGTAATGTGAACTCAAAACCTCTCGATCAGAAGATCGACATGTTAACCATTTACCCAACGTAACGGCAAAAAACCGGCTAGCGCTATTCACAAAAATCACCATTCACTTTTCATTATTTCTTTTTGATTTTTTGTCTTAAAAATAGAGCTTATGACCCCTCATTGGAACGATCTCCTTGAGCTTGTTCCAACGAAGGGTCATAAGTTATGTTTTTGATGCACAAAAAGGAAAAAGGAATGTTATTTCCAAGTGTCGTCTGCCTTCCGTGTAAGGCAAAGGGTTAACTACAGTACTGCGATCGCTCAGGCCACTTTCTCGCTCCGATCACGATCTGGTCACAACAGACTTATACAAATGGGTTGATATTTTCTAAATGTTATACAACGAAATCAAGATGTAATCAAGGGAAATAAACTAAAATTACATTTGAAATTCTACGTTGTTGCATTTTCTGTTCGACAAATGAGATTCTACAGTCAGGGATGTGGCTAGAGGGTTTCAGCTGGGGGGGGGGGGGGGGGGTGCCACCGGTGTAAATTCCAACTGTGAGTAGTTTCGATAGGTGGTTGCCCTGCAGCGCTGGGTGATATCTTTTAACCCTTTAACCAACGAATCGCCCGCATCCGCCCACGTAATATGCAACTACAGCTGCCGAAAAAAATATTATTTTTCGAAAAATTTCAACAAAACCATATCATGTGACCCCTCTTTGGAACGAGCTCGTCGAGTTCGTTCCAAAGGGGGGTCACATGATATGGTTTTGTTGAAATTTGTTTTAAATATTTAAAAAATGATATTTAAAATAATGAATTTTGAAATCGTCTGCGTTGGGTAAAGGATTAAAGTGATTATATATATATATACACATGCTTATGAACCCTTCCGAAAATTTTCACTAGTCCTGAAACGGAAAAAAGCATCATTTATAATGTGTCTGGGTCAGAAAATTTACCGAATTGATGTCAGAGTCGACATTTTGACAATTTTAGAGTAGGAAATTTGAAACTCAACTTTCCAGTTGAAAATAAAAGAACAAAATTTCTCATCACTAGTTGGAATTTTAATATTTTTCATGAACAATGTTAATTTATTGAATTTCCAACTATTTGATTTTTGACCTCGGAATTTCCAACTATTGAAAAAAATACTCCTAGCCCCCCCCCCCCCCCCCCACACACACACCCTGTTGCCACATCCCAGACAGATAAGCGGAGAGAGAAATTCGGACGGGTCGCGACAGAGTCGACAATCTCTCTTCCCTTCTGTAATCATAAGGTTAAAATTAACCGCCGCGTCCTCAAAATTAACCACTTAGATCCCCAGTTATCATAAATATAATTATTCCGCTATTGTTGTATTTCTTCAACCTTACTCGATACAGTGCAGACACTGAGAAAAGTACAAGATAAACCACGCATGGGAGCCGACCTGCGTTCCAAAACGCCATGTAATAACGCATCTGATTGGTTGTTACGCCTTACGTTGTTTGACGTAAAACCGTGAATGAAATGCATCAACACATAATGGTGTCGAGCAAGAAAGTAAACGGACCTCCGAAAGTGATATATTCCTTCAAAAATTGGAGCATCATTCACTAATTTAGAGTAATTTAAGCGGTATCGCAACACAGTGTGCGATGCATGTTTATGTTTAGCGATGTCAAACATCACCAAAACATCAGCAAAAAGAGCGACATCAGAATTTCGACCCAAGCACTGTTGTACTCTAATATCAGTGACAGTCATTCAGTTGCCCCCACCTACCCCCCCCCCCCCCCCCCCCCCCCCCGCCTATTTGATTTCCATAGAGATAGTGGAAGAGAATCACCCGAGTTGTGATGTACGAGTAACAGTCACTTTAACATGTGGAATTTTACACCCCTTCCCTCCCATGGGCCAAACAGTTCAGCTGTATCTTAAAGCTCGAATCAACGCCGCGTTATTAACCGATTTTGACTGGACAATTGCCCAGGAACCTACCGAAGACTGCGTAAAGCTTCCACTTCCAAATAGGGGTCAGTTACGGATATAAACAATGTCTACTACTGGTTGTAACACTTTCATGAAATATAACAACTGTAAATCCAATATTCTATCAATGACATATCGTTCAAGTGCAACAAGGCACCATCTACAATGCTTCCCGTGTGACACTGAAGGAACGATTTTCCATCAATGCCCCAAAGTGCATCACAATATTATCGCAGATACGTTGGAGAAATAAAAACAAGTTGCGTCACATGAACTTTTCTGACGCGTTCGTACAAATAGAAAATGGTCCAAGAAAGATGCACTGTCATGCCGTTTCTGTCAGAGGACCTGTACAGTACATGTAGAGTGTATTGTCACTAAATCACCCATGGAGTGGAGATTTCACCCAAGTAATAATAGTCAATTTGTAGCAAAGCATAACAACCACAAGAGCAGTTCCAGCCAATGGACCTCCGGGTTAAACCCGAAGGTCCATTGACTGAAACATTGCTTGTGTTTTTTTGTCCATATGTACAGAATATGAAAATAATACCTTGGTTGATAACTCCACTCTGCGGGTGATTTCGTTACAATCCACTCTCCACGTACTGTACATCTATCCAATTATGGAAATAAAGACCTACGTTATCCACATTCGTACACTTTGTATAGAAATATCGCGTTGCTATTTTTATAAGATAGAAGTAAAAAGTACCCTTATTGCGAGATTGTTTTTGAAAAAAACTCCAATAAATTATCACAAAATAAAGTTTGTGGACATACAGTACATATAGAGTGTACCATCACAAAATCACCCACAGAGTGGAGATTTCACCCAAGTGATAATTGCGAATTTGTTGCAAAGCATAACAAACACAAGCAAAGTCCCAGCTAATGGACCTATGCGTTTTGTGACGATCGAGTGGGGCGATCGAGTGGGACGAAATGTCCCGAACTTCTCCCTCTCCATCTGCAGGAGCGGACTCGTCATCTGACTCAACTACCCAATGAAACAATTCCTGCAGAACAATCTCTCACTTGATCTGTTACGTAACCATTAATAATTGTACAGTACGTGGTGAGTGTATCATCACTAAATCACCCGCAGAGTGGAGATTCCACTCAAACAGTAATTGCAAATTTGTTGCAAAGCATAACCAGCACAAGCAACGTTTCAGCCAATGGACCTCCGGGTTAAACCCGGAGGTCCATTGGCTGAAACATTGCTAGTGTTTTTTGTCCATATGTACAGAATTTGAAAGTGATACTTTGGGCTATAACTCCAACCGCGGGTGATTTTGTTACAATCCAATCACCACGTACTGTAGTATGTTTGCTTTTGACTGAAAACTAAACACATTCGAAGAGCATAAAGCCTTTATCGAAAAAAAGTCGTCATTTTCAGTAGAGTCCTGACAGTCGTCTCCTGTCACGGTAGGCAGTTACAATAAGCATCACGTTGTTCACAACATATACATCTGGAACTTAATTAAGCATCCCCTGTTTTTTTTTCTCAGTGGTGTTAATAGAAACTGTCATTACTTTCACGCATTAAGATGTCCAAAAGCGATTGTTTGCGGAAAGAATTGTCTATGGACAAACCAAAGACGACACAATGATGAAAATATGCAGTAGTTTAATGGCGCTAATTACACATATCTGTCACTAATGTTTTTGATGGAAAAATGTTCTCTCGATAAGTATGGTGCAGGAACGGTACATGTTGAAACAATGCCGGTAATTACTGACAAAAATGTAACGTGTGATCTCCTGAACACAAATGCAGTGTCTGGCATCAGTAGCGTGTGTATGCACCACGTGCCCGGATGATAGCCTGAACCCGCCCCTAATGCTACCAATTACCCCTCCGACACGGCCCAGAGGCACCTGATGCCACTCCTCAACCAATCCAGCTTCCAAATCGGACACATTCTGTACAGGCGGACCCCTTGCTTGCACACGACGTCCAAGAAAGTCCCAGATGTGTTCGGAAGGATTCAAACTGGGGCTCATTGCAGGCCAAGGTAGTGTTGTAATAGAGTTATTCTGAAGGAATACTCCCACAGCATGGGGAAGATGTGGCCTTGCATTGTCGTCCATGAAAACAGGGCGAGTAGCCAACGGGTGGTTGTCAAAATGAGGCACAGCAACCGGATTGAGAATGTCCCGGATGTACAGATGTCCATTGAGATTCCCACGTACAGTCACCATATAAAGTTTACAATCATGAGAGAGGCATCCCCAGATTACTGATCCTCCACCATACGGAACACTTGGTCTGATGTTCCTGGACACGGAAGCAGTATTTCTATGCCTCCACACTCCCATGCAACCATCTGTGACATGAAGCAAGAACCTACTCTCGTCTGACCAATGGACCCTACTCCACGACCTGAGATTCCAATGTTGTCGTGTCAATACCCCACTCCAAACGTCGTCTTTGATGCTGATCGGACAGAGCTGAACCTTTCTGGGCCTCATGTCCAGTTCTGTCGCACAAACGTCTGTTTGGGAGCCAAAACCTTACTTGAAGCAAAGGGTTCACGTCTAAGGAGGCGTGCCAGACTCCGATCTTCCCGAGGAGAGGTACTTTGAGGTTGTCCAGGCCTTGGTCGGTCCTTTACATCGTTGGTTTGTTGAAGTTTTTGGACAAGTCTGCTGATGACAGATTGACTATAGCCAAGTTGCCTTCCAATAGCTTTGAATGACATGTCTGTTGCATGCATACCAACGACTTGCCATTTTAGTGTCTTTGACAGTCTCCTCCTTGAGATGTCAACATTTATTGATAAAAGAAGTGATAAATTTTCTTGTTATACCCAGATATTACATGTAGGTGATAGTGGTTTTTTTTAGACATTCGTGGGTAGTATGTTTCACGTGGGCGAGGGAATGTGTTTGGGGTACGCCATCAACTAGAAACATTATGATTCGCCACTGCAAGACATAGTAATCATTAAAGCATAATAATCAGTAACAGCAACTTCACTATCAGGAAACATTTCAGGAGGTGCTTAATTATGTTTCTGGTGTGTAGATCCACTTTACAACCCCTTTCTGTCTTATCATTATCCTATTAACTTGAAGTTCGTTGAAAATTGGAACTCAAGGATCACGTTATTATAAGTTACAGGGCGTTTAGTTGGCAGATGCAGTGCCATATACGGCGAAGAGAAAACAATATTAGGTGAGGCGAAGCCTCACCTAATATTGTTTTCTCTTCGCCGTATATGACACTGGATCTGCCCACTAAACGCCCTGCAACGTATTTATTGTGCATGGCATGCTAAAATGTCATTGGGGAAGTTAACTCAACGAATAGTTAAATGATGCGCACTTCTCGAAAAAGGTAAACAAAGCAGACGATGTTTACATACGCAACAAGGGGAGTAATTTTACTTCCGCATTCTAATAAATCACTCGTGGCTTGTTCTTTTACGCCAATGTTTTGGGCTGGTTTGGCATTTGTTATAGCAGCCGAATGCAACGTTTATACGACGGGGTTATTTCACATGGCGGGTCTCCTGTACGACTGCGCTGCAGCATGTATGTACGTGTAAATTAAAAGCTGAGGCGTGTGGATATAATGATAAAACAAAATGGCTGACGGGCACCTAATATTAAATTAATAATGGGTGCTTTTCAGCCATGCTGAACCTAATATTGCGGAGTCTATGTCTCTTAGTAACTTCATTTGATTGGATAAACAAATTTACTAGCATAATAAGTATTCTTTCACAAATCATAAACCGAGATCATTTCAAGAGATATCCGCATTCTGGTTTTACCTCTCTGAAACACACTATCAAGAGATAATGCAGGGGAAACCACTCTGAAAAATTTTGCATCACTTGCACGCACACAGCGACAATGGCTGAATGCTTGTTTCTGACTTCATGAAATCCAGTGTTTGCTTCAACGATAATAAAATGTTAATCATTATCTTCATTTAGGAAAATTTCCAGACCGCATATGAAAAGAATATGAGAAATATAACAGATATGGTGTCAAAGCAAGAACGGGATATTCATAAAATACAAGAACAGATCTCAACTTTACAGGTACGAGAAATGGATGTTATATTTCAGCCTCTGGAGTTATACACAATCAAAGATAAACTCGAGATGTTAGTAGGACACATCGCATAAGTGTGTCACTTACTGCCTCTGTCTCTGTCTCTGTCTCTCTCTCTCTCTCTCTCTCTCCCCCCAATTTTTGTAAAGAATATGTAAATTGCACGGCGTCTTGAAAGAGAGCTCCACCCACGCTTCAAGGGGATACCTTTTGAAGACATTGACCTTGTCAGGACTCTAATGAGGTGTGGGCTGGGTTACTCTGTAATCTATCAAGTGTTTTGTTAGAAAATAACTAGACGCAAACTCATGAAGTACCAAATAGTCCACCAGGAGTATACGATAAATACATTTTTTCCCAATATCTCACGAGAGATAAGTGAATTTACGTTCTCTAAGTGATGATAGCCTATCAGATACTTTCTTGTATATATATTTATTTATTTATTTATTTATTTATTGGTGTTTAAGGTCACATACTTATGCACAATGGCTAATCGTGACCGTGACAGTTTTACGGGTGGAGGAAGCCGGAGTACCCGGAGAGAACCACCGAGCAACGACGAGCAGCTGTCAGCTCTCCAACATCGTAACTCTGAACTCTGCACCGCAGCACAGGCAGGGTTAGATTGGTTGAAGACATGCGCACCATCGACGTGCAGTACGCCTCAGTACACAGCGTCATCGTGCCCCCATGAAGGCAATTGGGGTGAAGTGTCTTGCCCAAGGACACAACGCGGTTGAGATACTTTCTTGAAAATATCGTCAATTTAAACAGCCCATTTCAAGTTGCTCTGAATGAAGCGTGTCTGAGAGTTAGACAGGAAGAAATTTGACTTGTGAAACATAATGTCTGGCCAGTTAGGATTCTGATAGGACAGGCGGGGGCGCGGTGGCTCAGTAGGTAGAGGCGCAGGCTCCCAGCCGAGAGGTCCGCGGTTCGAATCCCACCTGCGGCAACCTGGGCAAGACACTTCACCTACATTGCCCAGGTGGGGGAAGGTGACGCTGTGTACTAAGACGTACTGCACGTCGATGGTGCACTTGTCTTCAACCAATGCTAATCCTGCTTGTGCGGAGTTAGTATGTTGGGGAGCTGACAGTTGCTCGCCGTTGCTCGGTGGTTCTCTCCGGGTACTCCGGCTTCCTCCACCCGTAAAACTGTCATGGTCATGATTAGCCGTTTTGCAGAAATATGTGACCTTAAACACCAATAAATAAATAAATAAATAGGACAGGCTTTCGATTCTTGAAATGGGAGTCGCGCTGTATACAGCTCTCTAACATTTGAAGTGAAGCCTGCTATTGTTGAGTCTCGGCATAATCCATGGTGTATTGCTCACATGTCCGTGCACGCGTTGTATTATTTGACCTATTTCCCACGAATAGATTTTAATCCTTTACAGAAAACACATGATATCAAAACCTTTGTCATTATAATTTTTTTCACCCAATTCTTTAAAAACAAATTCAGGAAAACCGTATTATCTGACCTCTCATTAGAACGAGATCGACGAGCACGTTCTTCAATATGGGAGGTCACATGATATGGTTTTGTTGAAATTTTTTAAATTTTATTCTACTGCACAATCAATTTGAATTTTATGCTGCGGGTAATGTAGTAGTCGGGGCGCAACATCTTATTTAATGAACGCGTGTACTGTACAGGTACTCCAGTTTGGTCATGACCACACCCAACAGTAGGGTAGTAGAATGGGGTACTACAGACCTCCATTTGTATGAAAGACTGTGTGTGACAAAAGTGTAAGTATCTAATCTGGGCCCAATACTATAAGACGTTTACAATTGTATTTTCTAGTATTGTATTTTCTAGTTACGACTTTAAATGGGTTGAAATGAACCATTAGCATTTTCAAAGATGTGGCGATTTGCCAGTTGGCAAATTGCCACATCTTTTAAAATGCCAATGATTCATTTTAGTCAGTTTATTTATTTATTTATTAAGGTTTAGCGATACCTTTACAGCCAAGGTCATATCGCGTCGGAGACAGTTTTACGGGTGGAGGAAGCCGGAGTACGCGGAAAGAACCACCGAGCAACGACGAGCAGCTGCCAGCTCCCCAACATCGTAACTCCGTACTGCAGCACAGGCAGGGTTAGATTGGTTGAAGACATGCTCACCATCGACGTGCAGTACGCCTTAGTACACGGCGTCATCGTGCCACAATGTGAACAATCGGGGGTTAAGTGCCTTGCCCTAGAACACCACGCGGGACACCGAGTCGATTGCTCAGACGGTCAGCCATCCGAGGACGAACCGGGCTTGACGTTGCTTAACTTCGGTGATCTGACGAGAACCGGTTGCCGCAACGTCACCGCGCCCCCGAACATTTTAATAACAGTAGGACGAAAAACGAAACAGAATTCATCATCAATATCGGTGTTATGATTGCTCTTATGACATCTTAACCCTTGAACTCCGGAGGTATCTTCCCTGTCCGTTCAAGAGCAGCACTTGGAAGAGTCCATATTCATTATTTGGGGTAGACCAATTAATATTTTTAACGTACAGCCTTCAGTCTGAAATTAGTTGGGTTAAAAATCAACCCAAATCAACTGGTTTGAGTGAATATGAACCCAGTTGGGTTCATATTCACTCAAACCAGTTGATTTGGGTTGATTTTTAACCCAACTGATTTTTGAGCCCTGAAGCTGCACGTTGAAAATTTTGATTGGTTTACTCCACACATTCTTTTAGAAGCCATTAAACGTAGTGAAATTATGACGTATCATGTTTCTGGGCCGGAAAAGTGGCCTCTCGTGTTCAGCGGGTCAATCTGATTATTTGCTTGCTAATCAAATGACTTGGGGACTATTGCTCTACACCCCGTCCAATGTTTTAATAAAATTGATAACCTTTTCGGTAATATGATTAACAATTTATTACAGATGGGTTAAATTTGATATTCTGTTTACAAATTCGGATTCCACATCTACAAGAGGGGGCGCGGTGGCATTGCAGTAACCGGTTCTCGTCCGATCACCGAAGTTAAGCAACGTCGAGCCCGGTTAGTCCTCGGATGGGTCTCGTCTGAGCGATCGATTCGGACTTCGCGATGTGACCTTGGGCAAGGCACTTAACCCCGATTGTTCACATTGAGGCGCGATTACGCCGTGTACTATTTTAGTCAGTTATATTAATAAGTGGAAAATACAATTTCAGAAAATACAATTGTGAATGTTTTATAATATATATTCCTGGACTTTTAAAAAAAAAGTACATGATTAATACCAACAGAGAATTAATACCTTATGTTTTAACCCTTTACCCAACGCAGACGATATCAAAATTTATTATTTTAAATATCATTTTTTTAAATTTTTCAACAAATTTCAACAAAACCATATCATGTGACCCCTCGTTGGATATAACTGCTGAATTTGCATATTACGCGGGCGGATGCGGGCGATTCGTTGGGTAAAGGGTTAATCTCGACGAAAATGTTCCTATTGGAAAATTACTTAGGGCGTCACACCCACTATACTCCCCGATAGTTACACTGCAAAAAATATAGGTTCTCTTTAGAATCAAATCTGGTTCTAATCTTGTCCCTGAGATGGAACCAGTTCTGTTTAAACAGTATTTATTTCAAATCAAATAAATTTATAAAGATTAACATTAAATATTAACAGAATTAAACATAAATTGAGGGGGTTTCAGCTTATACGGGGTTGTCTCAAATCATTATTATACAAAGGAGATATGAACAGTTGGCATATCGAACAAGTTTTGGTTCTGTATAGAACCAATATACCAGGTACTTATATTCGCTTTGTTTCAAAATGTTTGGCGACTGCGTTGAATAAGCTCCAAGTTTACTGCTGAATCTACTTCAGTTCATGTATTATTCTGTTAAAATTGAATGCCAATCTTGGTAAAGTTATTTGATTTGAAAACAAATACTGTTTAAACTAAACTGGTTCCATCTCAGGGACAAGATTAGAACCAGTTTTGGTTCTAAAGAGAACCAATATTTTTTGCAGCGTGCGTCCCTGTTTATGTGTTCAGAACTTGAAACATTAACAAGAGAAATATTTTTTTTTCAGGTAATGGATTTCTATCAACCTGTGTCAACTACCACAACGTCAACAAGGTTGTAGATGGAAGGTTTGCTCACTGCTCAACGACTTTCTCTGCGCAACTCGCCGAAATACCCACAGGATTAGACCAGCTGTCCTGAATGAATGCTGTCCGCGTGGGAAAACAATGATTCGTCGAAGATGAAACGTACACAGAATAATTTTAAAACGAAGAATATGTATTCTGAATTATTTAATTGATGTTTTAGAATTCTGTGCACTGCCGCGTTTATGGAGGTCGTAGCACTCTACACATCTCTGAACTGCATGGGACATGTAACTGTGACTGTGATTACCACGTTCGCAAAAAATGCACAACAAAACAAATTACTTTTAACCCCGTTATTGTATTTCACAATGTGCAAATACAGATCTCATCTTTTTGAACTCCTTTCTCGTTAATTTCTATCCGTTATCTCTCATAAAACCTTGTTTCATCATAAATCTATGTTTCACAGCATCGCCATTCTGTCAAAGTTAAAAAGAGAACAGATCTATCGCTTTCACAATGAAATTATTTTCGTCAAGCGGTTGCACAAATATCCAACGACTCCCGATTCCTCAAATCTACCACGTCATAAACAATTTTCTTTCGAACACACATCGTCCCCTGAGTTCCAATGTGTTCTATGTGCCAGTAGGCACATAGAACACATCGGAACTCATGGGACGACATGGTGACTATTTTAGTAACCTGAAAGACCAGTTTTCTCCCTATCACGGGAATCGGGATTAACACTTAAAAGAGTACGATGAAAATACAATGAGAATAACACTTTTCTCAAACGAACCTGACGCTCTTAAAGTCGGGAACCAATCTCACCTATTTTTAGATTCAATTGAATGTAATAGTTAAGTTGGTGGGAAAGACTACCCTGAATGGCAGAGAAAAGGGCGGTTAGGGGCAAGCGCATCATCGCATCGACGTAGTACGCGTTACTTCACAGCGCCAATATGCCCCCATGTAAGCAACTGGGGCATTGAACTTCAAACCGAAAGGTCCACGGTTGTGTCCTTGGACAAGACACTTCATCCCGATTGCCTGCATATGTGCACGGTGGCGATGTGTACTAAGGCGAACTGCACGTCGATGGTGCAATTGTCTTCAACCAATGCTAGCCCTGCTTGTGTGGAGTTAGTACGTTGGGAAGTCTGTCAGTTGTTCTTGGTTGCTCGGTGGTTCTCTCCGGGTACTCCGGCTTCATCCACCCGTAAAACTGTCTGACACGAGGTGACACTGGCTGTCGAAAGCGTCGTTAAATGCAAATAAATAAATAAATAAATAAATAAATAAATAAATAAATAAATAAATAAATAAATAAATCAACTGGGAATAAGTGTCTCATCCAAGGATACAACTTTGTTCACCATTGCTACAAATTATTTTTCCATTTGTCACAGGGAATTCCACGCTTGTGAACACTGGAGTATAAAGATTGTTGGATACCTTAGGGTTGTCTCCCCAGGAGGATTTGAGATGAAACCTCACTTTTGCGGAAACCAGTGGTTATCACTCTCAGTGAGAGCCAGAGTGGAAACCTCCCTCCTGGGTTTTATTTGGGGGTGATCCACTCGCCACTATATCCCGAGTCGAAACTTCACTTTAGGTGTGTGGTAGGGATTCTCCATCTGTTATGCTAAGCCTTAGCGAAAACTTCACTTCATTGATTCCTATTGGTCATTCACTATCACTGACTGCATGGATTAGAACTATCGCCCTGGGGTAACTGATTCGCGCATACTTGATTTAGTGCCCTGCAAATCACACATTTTCGATTCGTATTGAGTCTAGTATTCGAAATCGAATCGAATCTCGAATCGAATTTTGGGCGTCTTGAAGATGACCGATATTCATTTTATTTATTTATTTATTGGTGTTTAAGGTCACATATTTCTGCACAATGGCTAACCATGACCGTGACAGTTTTACTGGTGGAGGAAGCCGGAGTACCCGGAGAGAACCACCGAGCAACGGCGAGTAACTGTCAGTTCCCCAACATACCAACTCCACACAAGCAGGGTTAGCATTGGTTGGAGACAGGTGCACCATCGACGTGCAGTACGCCTTAGTACACTGCGTCACCGTGCCCCCACGTGGGCAATGGGGGTGAAGTGCCTTACTCAAGGACACAACGCGGGTGCCGCAGGTGGGATTCGAACCGAGGACCTCTCGGCCTGCAGCCTGCACCTCTACCAACTGAGCCACCGCGCCCCCGAAGATGACCGATAAGGGGAAGGGACTGTAAACCTGATTGTTCCGCTGTAGCGGCTGAAGTCCCGACTGATAAAATATTCCAGCTACATCATCAAGGCATGCCTTCCTTGAAGGCATGCCTTGATGATGTAGTTGGAATATTACCCAGAAACAAGTGAGAGACTTAGTTGCCCTAAGCACTGCACAGAACCAGCCGCTAGTAACAGCCCAACGTAAACATTGTTTGGAAACTTCAACTTCGTTCTCAACAGTGGTAGAGACTTTTATTTATTTATATATTTATTTATTTATTTATTTATTTATTTATTTATTTATTTATTAGGGTTTAACGACACTTTAACAGCCTGGGTCATATCATGTCGGTGACAGTTTTACGGGCGGAGGAAGCCGGAGTACCCGGAGAGAACCACCGAGCAACGACGAGCAGCTGTCAACTCTCCAACATCGTAACTCTTGAACTCTGCACCGCGGCACAGGCAGGGTTAGATTGGTTGAAGACATGCCCACCATTGACGTGCAGTACGCCTTAGTACACAGCGTCATCGTGCCCCCCATGTGAGTGGTAGAGACTAGTGAGACTGGAATTAGCAAGGGAGATGACATGGGTCATATGCTATTTATGTTAATATAGATTAAAAAGATTCGAAATCGAATCTGAAAACTTCGCAGGGCCCTAACTTTGATTCAGGAGTTTTGGGCAGGCTCTCAGGCCACCAATGGAATTCTGCGAGGAACCTAACGCTGTTTTGAGACCACTTTCCCGGAAGGTAGCGCGCAAACTATCGTTGATTTTATGTAACGCCTCTTTACTCACACGGATATTATTTCCAGCTACACGTATAGCTATTCCAGTCAATAAGTATTTAATTCGCCTTAAAATCGAGATATCAACACAAATGGTGGGACTACGCCCCGAAACCATAAAACTAAAGCTGTGGTGAGCTTTCAGTCATATTAATTTAGAAAGCAAAAACAAGTTTAATAATATTGGTAAAGCCATTAAATATTTAGTTAAATCAAGTCTCAGTTGAGAAAGAAAATGAATGTTAACTCTTTGAACCCTGGTGGTATCTTCCATGGCAGGAATTGGAAGAGTCCATTTTCATTATTTGGGGGTAAACAACTAAATATTTGGGGCTGCACGTTGAAAAAATTGATTGGTCTACATCATACATTCACTCAGCAGCGATCTTACTTAACGAAATTATGACGCATAATGTTCACGTGGCGGAAAAAAGGCCACACCTATTTAAAGGGTTAATAGTATTTTTAGATTCAATCCGATGGAATTTGAGCTGAAAATTTCAGGAAGCTGTTTTTTCCCATAATGCAACTAGAAATTTAACCAATTCAATCTCGTTTGGCAGAGCTCAATGAGCTCTGTCAAACGAGATTGAATTGGTTAAATTTCTAGTTGCATTATGGGAATTTTTTTCTGCCTGAAATTTAGATATTTTAACATCAGTGTGCTGGGGGTTAAAGGGTTTATTGATCGATTAATCATTCCTTAACTGATTAATTACTTGCCAAAATAGGAAGCTGAATAATTGCCATACCGTTGATGATTTACAGCATTAACCCTTTACTCAACTTAACGGAAAAAACGGCCAGCGCTATATCCAAAAACCTCCATTCAAATTATATTGTTTTCAGTTTTTGTCTCAAAAACATAGCTTATGATCCCTCATTGGAGCCTCAATGAGGGGTCATAAACTATGTTTTTGAGAAAAAATTGGACATTTTTAGTTATTCAATAATTTATTTTGCAAATATCATCTGCTACCTGCATTGGATAAAGGGTTAAGGATGACTATTTCGAGCTACTGATACAGTATAATGATCATGCAAGTATGACAGTACGTAACTTGCTTGGTTTACCCAGTCTCATATAATTGATGGGAGTCAGTGTGACAATGTTTACCTGTTTTGGAGCAAGTTTGTTCCTTTGTTAACCCATATAATTCAGTTAAAACCAGAAGTCCTGTCATGAAATGCGCATAACTAGCACGTTGATATGCGCGTTAATGTGCGCGTTATGGCCCAAGTAAAGCTATCAAATTCTGTCCATATGGCCTGTGCACAAGCAATGTTTCAGCCAATGGACCTTCGGGTAACCGGGAGGTCCATTGGCAGAAACATTGCATGTGTTTGCTATGAGTAACCAGGAGAACCTGCCGTGCTCTGGATGCCATTCAATATGGCACTTGGTCGCAATTCCAACGCGCAATTAAGCCTACATAAGCGCACTATTCGTGACAGGACTTCTAGTTTTAACTGTACAGTAGTTCAAAAGTTAATCGATCAATTACTTTTTTGATCGATCAAGACGTTGATCATTTGTTAAGTCGATTAATCAGATAATCGTTTCACCAATTAAAATATTACAAACGCTTGACTCTATATATAGGCGATTGGACTATTTAATAGCTAGACTGGTCCCAAACATCAATCAACAGCGACGAATTCCTTATATACTGAGTCAAAAAAGAAAGAATAATAGAAACAAATGTGAAAAAATAGCATAAAGGATGAAATATAATAGTTCTAATGTTGCATGTTTGTGGACAGGAAGTAATGCAAAGATTTTAATGACATGTTGCTGTTGTCCACCCAAGAGAATACACTTTTGCTACGGATTTCAAAATAGCACGTGCTACCCGAGAATGTCAAATTGAATGGTTGACCGACGATTTTCTTTGTGTTATGTTGTGCTAGAGTGCATGGGTTATTGAGAAAACACGCTAGTTTTTGTCTTCCGACATTTTAAAACATCTCAAGGTTAACCGAAAATCAGAGGTTGCGTGCCATTGGTATGCATGGGGCTGGGATACCTCCAGATGAGCTCGCTGCTG
Organism: Pictodentalium vernedei; assembly: GCA_031216915.1. NCBI lineage: Eukaryota > Metazoa > Mollusca > Scaphopoda > Dentaliida > Dentaliidae > Pictodentalium > Pictodentalium vernedei. Next base: position 554,055,968 of record CM062294.1, on the reverse strand, counting down.
AGTTCGGAGTCACTGTGGTCACTATTTACCGTCTCATTGGAAGGTATAGAACCACTGGATCTACTGCCGACCGACCGCGTTCAGGTCGACCACGAGTGACGACCCCTGCACAAGACCGACACATCGGGACGTCTCACTTGCGGGATCGCTTCCTTCCGGCGACGAGGACAGCAGCAATTACTCCTGGTAGAACTAACAATAGAATAAGTGCACAAACTGTCCGCATCAGACGCGCTGAACACGGCATCCGAAGTAGGCGTCCATACCACGGACCAATCCTTACCCAACGTCACCGTACCGTCAGAATGGAATGGGTACGACAGCGTGTTCGCTGGACTCAGCAGCGTTGCAACACAGTTCGTTTTAGTGATGAATCACTATTTTGTCTACGGCGCTATGGTGGTTGGCAAGAGTGTATCACCGACGAAGAGAACGGTTTTCTTATTTTTGCGTGCGGGAATGTGACCGTTTCGGTGGGGGTAGTGTAATAGTTTGAAAATTTTCTTGCACCATCGCACGCAGTTGATCTTTATCGATGGTAATCTGAATGGACAGCGAAAAGGGACAAAATTCTTAGCGCTGTTGTTGTCCCGTTGTTCAAAGCTAACGTCGGATTGTAGTTATTCCAGCAAGACAGTGCCCGATGTCACGTGGCACGTATCTGTCGCGACCTTCTTGAGGAGCAGAGCATCGAACTTCTTCCCTGGCCCCCACTTTCGCCAGATTTGTTGCCAATCGAGCATCTTTGGCACCAATTGGACCGTCGGGTACGACTTCATGATCTCCAGACGTTAGGCGATTTACGTAATGTTGTAAGGCATGAGTGGAACGCAATATCACTGGGTGGCGTCCAGAGACTTATCAGGTCCATGCGCCGTCGATGTCTTGCCATCCAAGAGGCAAACGGTGGACATACACGCTATTGACTGCATGTGTGAACTTTTCATTTCACCCCATGTCTGAATTGCGACGTCCTGGCGTGACGCATGAAATTATGCAAATTCATACAGCTAGACTCGAAATATGAATTTACAATAATTTGTTTGGGATTAAAGTCGATAATACTAAAACAAAGTGCTCCTCAAAGTTTATTATACATTCTTGTTTTGACTCAGTATAATTAGACTGGTGGCTTGAGAGCTTATGGGCGTATTTAATAGAGTATTTTTGTTTCATTTTATTCAGACAGTTACAATACATTTAAGTTCGAGAGGAGATATTCAGTTGAAAATTGTCAAAACCTGAACATTAGCAAGTATGTGCATGTCTTGTTGCTAATGGTCACGTATGAGAAATTGAATCAAAATCAGTGCATAAATGCGGGTGGAAAGTAATACAGAAATCTATATATTTCACGTTTAGGAAGGGATAATTTAGTCAAAAACTGTCGCAACATAAAAGTGTCAGTATATCTACCTGCTAATGCCCATGTTTGAGAGGGTACATCCAAATCGGCTCATAAACCTCACTAACGGGCTCGTCGAGATACGTTTAAGTGGAGAACGTGGGTTATTTTGTCAGGCAAAACAAATGAAGATTTTCAGTTATACAAGAAGCTTCTTTGCCGATTGATTGAGACAAAATGGCCAACTACAGCACTTTCGTCGTACCGTAGACAGCGCGTTCCACATGTTCATGCTGCTGCTGAAAGGAAGGTAAACCAAGTAATCATGAGAAATTAATCTCAAAAGCTAGATTCCAGCCATCGCTTTGAGCTGATGTGCAATGGTCCAGTGGGTTAGGTGTTGAACCTCTGATTGCCAGGCGGAGGTTGTACGGGGTTTGACTCCCGCCAGGGGATCAGAAACCAACATTCTAAATTCTTCTAAAACATGATTGTGTTCTTTGAAAAACACACAAAGTCCTGTTCCATTCTTTGTCTGAGGCAAACTACAGCACTTCCGTCGTACTGTAGGCATCGCGTTCCCACACCATCATGCTGCTGCCGAAAGGAAGGTGAACCATGTAACCGTGGGAACTTCACCTCCAAACCTAGATTCCAGCATCATTTTAGACGATGTATAATGGTCTATTGGTTTAGGTGTCGGATTCTGATTGCCAAGTGGAGTTGCCGCCAGCTCGACTCCCGGCAGGGGACCAGAAACCAATATTCTAAATTCTTTTAAAACATGGCTGTGTCCTTCGCAAAACAACAGTCTTCGTCTGAGGCCATCCACAGCACTCTCGTGGTACTGTAGCCAGCGCGTTCCACAGTTTCATCCTGCTGCCGAAAGGAAGGTGAACCAAGTAGTCATGAGAACTTCATCCAAAAACCTCGATTCCAGCCATCGTGTTTCAGACGGTGTACAATGGTCTAGTTGTTTAGGTGTTGGACTCCTGATTGCCAGGAGGAGTTGCCGACGGTTCGACTCCCGGCAGTGGATCAGAAACCAATATTCTAAATTCCTTTAAAACATGCCGCGTCCTTCGAAAAACATATATTGTGCATAACTCATACCGCCTCTATGAACATTCTGGTTGAAAATAACGCCTCCAACAGACAAAAAACTGTTTAACATGGGAAAGTTGGTTCAACATCATCTTCAGTCATTGGAATCAACATTTTGTCTCCATTTGTTCACTGATCGCTTTACAACTGGATTGCTGAAACGTCAGAGAAAAGCGTCGCAACACAATATACACCCCCGCTCCCGTAAAGTCAATTAACTTGGAAACTCCTGTCATTGATGGTGTTTGATGAGGTGAAAGCTGTTACTCTGTGACTGTAGTCACAGCGTAACAACTTTCACATCATCAAACATCAGGCGAAAGCTCAGCACGAAAACTAGAAACAGGGTTTCAACTTTCAAATTTTGGCACTTATTTTTGACAAAAATAACTGAGAAATGTTATTAATATTTCATTTGTATTGCCTAGAAAAATGTGCATATCATTAATATAGTCATTTTTAGCGTGTAAGCCTTAAAAATAGATCTATGATTGGGAGTCACCGGAAAATTGAAAACATTCGAAAATATTTTTTTTTCTGTTCAGCATGTTTATTTATAGTACCAATTCCTTTGCCCGGAGATAGTAACGAGTGGGATAGTTCTATATGTGACCAATGAGCGTTCTAAAATTCCAGTTGTAAAGAGATTGGTGCTTCTGTTGCTTTCAATAACGCTCCGAAAAGACCAAATTGTCAACTGGAAAAAAGACAGGCTTCAGTTTCGGGAAACTGTGCTACAGATGCCTCATATATAGAAATGACGTCGCCTGTGTTGTAAGTCGTAGCTGTGGTTCAGTACAAGTATCTGACAATAAATCTTTTTAGAGACTCTGAGAACAAGAAGAGTCTAGTAAAACTGCATCGCAATTTAGTACAATTTGTGCCAACAAATTTAATTGGCGTCAAGAGAATATGTTTGCCCATCTTTTGGATACGAGGCACAGTATATACCCAGTGTTTTATGAGAGCTGGCAAACATAAACCAGCATTAGTGTGCACTCTACAACGTTTCTGCTACACACGCTCATCAGCCTAATTAACATGATGCAAAAGTTCCTGCGATTATTGAATGGCGTATAAAAGCATACAAACTGTGCCCTGTAACATAGAAAATAGCCTACAGTAATTGGTTACGTCTTGGTGATATACAATCTAACAGAAATGGATTGCAAAGACTATGGTGACCTAACAGGGACATAGGGAACTCTGCAAACATTAATAGGATCACAAATCTAGGTAGCGTTTGATTTATCCGCCATGTTATCCGCCATAAAATCACGAATCAACACAGATGTATTCGTCTGACCATTTACAATAAGTAAGTTAATCTTTTACCCTAACTTAATGGCCATAACCGTACCAATGGGAGGATTGGTGGACCCCCCCCCCCCCCATCAACATTTCATGCATTCACGACTGAACTCCCTAAAACTTGTTCAAACTTCTCTCAACCTGATATTTCTTGGATCATTTTGCTGTACAGTACGTGGAGGTTGATTGTCACCAAATCACCCATGGAGTGGAGGTATCACCCAAGGTACTACTCCCAAATTCTGTACAGAAACCTAAGAAGCACAAGCAAAGTTTCAACCAATGGACCTCCGGGTTAAACCCGGAGGTCCATTGGCTGAAACTATGCTTTGCAACAAATTAGCATTTATTGCTTGAAAGAAATCATAACTCCACCGGTGGTTTATTGATAATACACTCTCCATGTACTGTAGTTATTCCTCCACTTTTCGAGTACTTTAGCCTTAACAAGTTCATTTTATGCCCGGAGAACATTCGGGGTATCTTCACTTATGGGGGATGCATACTCTAAACCCAACTCTAAGTGACATGTAGTGAGGTAAAGTATATTCTCCTACCATTGGCAGCAAAACAAATATTTTATCTCCCCACCCTCACCCCCATACTGTTCACTTTATTTATCCTGGCTATGCCCCTAAAAAAATATTTTATTAAAAATAGCTCCTTAAATATTATTATTTTTTAACTTGAAAATATGAACTTGATTTGAAAATGGGTAGTCGCTCTTTCACTTCCACTCAGTGAAACATTCAGACTTATTATACATGACTTCACAAAAAAGACGATTGTTTCAACAAATGGAAACAATTAGAAGAGAAAAGCTAACGCCGTATCCTCCTCCTCCATGAGCTTGTGTTTTATTCCTTTCATACAGATATGCGCAAATAATAATTTGCTGACCCTGTCACTGAAAGTTTCAAAGGTAAGCAGCTATTCAAAAGTCAAAACAATGGAACGTTTATTGTCAGTAAAATTTACCACGCCCTTCTCTGTACCGAGCCATTGCTGGATATTTTTGCAAAGCCAATGCAGCCTGTACAAATTAGGCAGACGACCCTTTAGTTCGCCAATCATTTCCCTGAAAAAAGTGTCTCTGATGTTTCGTTAACCCCAGACATTCGTTAATTAGCCGTTGGCTTGAAGCAAGGATGTAAGATCCGGGACGCACGACGTGGTGGGCACGTGTCACTCCTAGCATTTTCCGGAAATAGAAGTGGGGAGGTGGGGGGGGGGGGAGAGATTATGCTCACATTAATTTTACCATAGAACACCCCAGAACCCCCTCTATATTACACTTACGCTGTGTTTGGGGGGAATATTTTATTTTCTGTAAGATTTAGGCTTTGCAAACAGAATAGAATTTAATTCATTCTCAGAGTCACCTTCGTCTGGGCGGTTCTGGGGTTCTGGTGTTTAGTATTTTTCTCCTAAATACCAGAACCCCCCCCCCCCAAAAAAAAAACAAAAAAAAACAAAATAAAAAAAACAGAATTACCCAGAACCATCCTCTAAATAACATTGCCAACTGTTTTCGGAGAAAATATTTCATTTTCAGCTTGTTTTAGCATTCAAAAGGAAACTGAAATTGAATTAATTTACAAATTCGGTCCTGCGTCGACATTTGCTTGACTGGTCACATTCGAGCTATTCGTGTGGCTAAAATGATGACGATACATGGATTCAAATTAACAAATCGGCAAAAAACATTTACTTGAAAGAAAAATAGATAATACGAATCCAAACAGGGTTATGGTCTTAAAATATTAATTGCAGTGTGTCTGTCTGCTGTTGTCACTGAAAGCCGTTAACTCTTTTGGCGCGAAAGGCGACTAAAGTCGACAGACGGCAGGCAGCGGAAAGGTACTGCAGTAGTCATTTTAGCCAACTGTGTGTGTCCATTTCCAAGTGCTTTTAACTCTTTACCCAACGTAGACGATATCAAAATTTATTATTTTAAATATCATTTTTTCAAATTTTTCAAACAATTTCAACAAAACCATATCATGTGACCCCTCGCTGGAACGAGCTCGTCGAGCTCGTTCCAGCGAGGGGTCACATGATATGGTTTTGTTGAAATTTTTTGAAAAATAATATTTTTTCAACTGCTGAAGTTGCATATTACGCGAGGGGGGGAGGGGGTGGCCGATTCGTTGGGTAAAGGGTTGAACAAACATACGTATTCCTATGTTTCATGCACCATTTATGTCCTATCCATGAACAAATATATCGTCCCTTGAAAGTATAAAGGTGTCATTTAAATATATACAGGAAATCATTTGAAAAACTGTCAATGAGATCATTAGAACATCTTTTAAATTAATAACGGGGAGCGCGGTGGCTCAGTAGGTAGAGGTGCAGGCTGCCAGCCGAGAGGTCCTCGGTTCGAATCCCATCTGCGGCAACCGTGTTGTGTCCTTGGGCAAGACACTTCATCTCCATTGCCCGCGTGGGGGCACGATGACGCCGTGTACTAAGGCGTACTGCACGTCGATGGTACGCATGTCTTCAACCAATCTAACCCTGCCTGTGCTGCAGTGCGGAGTTACCATGTTGGGGAGCTGGCAGCTGCTCGCCGTTGCTCGGTGGGTCTCTCCGGGTACTCCGGCTTCCTCCACCCGTAAACCTGCCACAGTCATGATTAGCCATTGTGCATAAATATGTGACCTTAAACATCAATAAATAAATTAATTAATAACGCTTTAGTCTAACAACCTATATTTTCTGTAACATTCCTGATGAATATTAGGCGCTAAGAATTCTGTTTATCAGATTATTCCGCGCCAAAAGAGTTAAACAACACTATGAAGTAATTCAACCTTTGAAATGTTAATATTATTCTTCATTTAAATGCTTTTATTTTATGACATCTTTCCGTGAGTTTAGTTTAAAGAATGGCGGTCGATTGATAATAATTATATAATTTAATGAACGCAAAATTAAGAGTAAACTTTCGAGTTAACTCCCTTGACTAAATCTTAAATTTTGTTGTTGAGCTGAAATGAGAGCGAACTTGAGAATGAACCAAATTTTTAGTTTTCCGCTGAATGCTAAAACAATCTGGAAATGGGGTATATTCTTTGAAAAAAGTGTGCAAATGTTGTTGTTTAGAGGAGGTTCTATTGGAAATCCGAGAGGATCTGGGCGTTCTGATATTTAGGAGAAAAATACCAAACACCAGAACTCCCCAGAACTGTTCAGACGAAGGAGTCTTTGAGTTTAAATTCACGTCTACCCTGTTGCGAATGCTTACAGCATACTGGAAATGGAATATTTTCTCTACAAACACAGAACAGGTGTGATTTAGATGGCGGTCTGGGGAGTTCTTGGCGGTTTTGGCATTTAGGAGAACCAATATATACAGTACGTGGAGAGGGTGTTATTACGAAATCACCCACCGAGTGGAGATTCCATCCAAGCAATAATTGTAAATTTGTTGCAAAATATGACAAGCACAAGCAAAGCTGCAGCCTATGGACCTCCGGGTTCAACCCGGAGGTCCATTGGCTGAAGCATTGCTTGTGTTCTTTGTTCATATGCACATAATTTGAAAGTGATACTTTGGGTGATAATTCCAGTCCACGGGCGATTTTGCTACATTCCACTCTCCACGTACTGTACAACACACACAAAACTTTTGAACCATCCCAAACATTTCGGTGTCCATTCCAAAACTGAAACTTCATTAACTTCAAATTACACTCACTAACTATTGAAGTATTTAATTTCTTCGAAGAAACGTGACTGGTCGAATCTCTAAGAAGACGCCTACTTACCACAATTTTAAGAAGCAAATCATTAGAGAACAAAGTGAATACCCGACCTTTTATAGTTTAAATTGCAATTTAAAAACCTTTTTGTTATTTGATTTTAAAGAATGGTATTTTGTGTGTCGGATCATTTCAATGGTTAAATTCCATGTTTCCTTAGTATCAGTGAATGAATCGCAAAACAAGATGGCTGCTCGGTTGTGATGCAGGTACCAGCGGTGTCCCTAATGTGGGACTGACGGGGTGTGAAGAAATGTCTGTCTGATGGTTGTTGAGTCAATCTGGAACTACGAGTTGTCGTGATGGGATTCACTTGGAGTATGGTACTAACAGTCATAGAACTGGAGGAGTCATTGCTATGTATTTGTGTGTGACCAATGGGAACAGGATGAACGAGTGAAATGTCACTCGTGGGAACATGAACGGCAGATACAGACGAAAATGGTTGTATTTCGATAATGGGCTCCTAAATATTTGGGTAATTGTATAGTTTGTGAAGAGCTTCCTACATTGTTACCCATGCGAACGGAAGAATATTGGCCAGATACCTAAACTTGGTATTAGCCCTTCTGTTCCTGGATAGAGTCGCCATAGGTGCGAAAACACGAGGAATACTCTGCCTCTTTGAACATGACGGTAGAAAGACGGAGGGTAAATTATCTAACAGCCCAAATGATCGCTTAGGCCTGCTGAAAAAGAAATATTTCCCCATGTGAACACAAAGAAACAAGGATACTGATTACACAAACAATTACCCTCATTTCACAAATTAAGGCCATTCCCACCTGTCTCAATCAAACATGATGGCACTAATACTTGCACATCAATTAGTGTCGCACAGCGACAACCGTAAACACATACATGATTAAACGATCCCACAATCAATGGGACTACAACATAAAAAACGGTGGACCACATTCGGTACCACAAATAGCACTACATACATACACCATACAGACGGTCTCCATACACCAGGAATTGCTGTAAATGAAATGTAAACACATAATATTGAAAGGAATAAAACTAGTGAATTTCATGGAACCAAGTTAGTAAAATAATTTACAAAAAAAACAAAATTACATTTAACGGGCCCAAATGAAAATGTGTGGAAAAAACTTTGAAAACCAAACATGGTACTCAATTGTGACTTTTGACTGCCCCTATGGCTCCCACACACCCAATGGCTATCCCCAATCACAGTAACACCAATCATTGAGGCAGAGACCATAATATACGGCCAAACTAAATCTCTGTATTTTAAAAGAAAACCAAAAAGAAAAACGTTATTGGAGACAGGTGGAAGGGTATACATACACAGAACGACACACGCGTGTGAATGGTTTAATCGATATGGTACTGGAGCCAGCGCGGAAGGATAAAACTAGAGGCCACAAGCCACGAGTGTTATCCTTCCAAGATGGAACAAGTGCCATATCGATTAACCCATTCACACGCGTGTGTCGTTCTGTGTTTATTACACGCCTTCACGTCCAAAAAAAAAACAATTTTTAGAAGGACACTCAGCAATTCATTTGACAACTATCAACAATAACAACACATTTTATTGCGAACCAAATATGCGAGGGGAACCCGTGTTACTATTTCGTCCCCTGAGTTCCAGTGTGTTCTATGTGCTGGCACATAGAACACACTGGAACTCAGAGGGCGATTTTCAGCAATTGATGCTATTCAACTTATAATTGCGTTGCACGATATGTAGAAAATTCCAGTGATATTTCGCTTCTATTAAAAAATAGCCCGTCAACGTCACATACGTGCGGAACAGACTTTCATTGTCCGATTTGTTTAGTGTTGCCGTAGATGGGGATTACATAGAACAGGTGTGAAATTATTTATTTATTTATTGGAGTTTTAAGGTCACATACTTATGCACAATGGCTAAACGTGACCGTGACAGTTTTGTGGGTGTACCCGGAGAGAACCACCGAGCAACGACGAGCAACTGTCAGCTCCACAACATTCTAACTTTGTTCAAGGGTTACAGCGTTTGAAGACGTGTGCGCCCTCGACGTGCAGTACGCCTTCGAGCACAGCGTCGTCGTGCCCCCAATGTAGGTAACCGGGATAAAGTGCCTTGCCCAAGGACACAACGCGGGTCGTCCCGGACGGGGATCGAACTCGGGACCTCTAGCATGGAAGTCAAACAGTCTACCACTGAGCCACCGTGCTGCCACTGGCGTGTAATAAAAACCAAATCTGGAGAAGTTAAAACGTTTACATTAATAATTATAAATACTAAATTTATTATGGCAGGTTATTGAGACAATACCGCCACGAATACTTCGACAGTACTCCTTCAACTCCCGTGGGAGTGAAATGAATACCATGGGACAAATGCTTGAAGGTGATGGGATATAACATGTTGAGCAGCAAAAACTTCTATTGGGAGAAGTCGACGGTAACACTTCTTCCGGAAGTGTATTGGTCATGGTCACATCCCTATTGTATTCTGCAACTGACAAAAAAACGGCCACTCGACGGTTTACGAACAACAGAGCGATGGGAAAGTTGACAATCCAAACTCTTATAAACTCCCCTCTGTCTTAAGGTGCAAAATAAGTAAGAGAAATTTTGTTTTTCGATGGAAATTCGTGGCATCGAGTGATTTGCGCATGTTCTTCAAACATGGAATCCATCTTAAGGGCCTATATTAGTAATGAAATTTTGTTTATTTTGAAAATTCTCACCTCTGATATTTCTTCAATTTAAATTAAATATACACAAAATATACATCAAAATGAAGATTGAGATGTGTAGAACACGAAACACATGTGTAATCAACTCATAGATAATTTAATAATATTCCACGAAAACAACTCATGGCCAAATGTGCTTTACATATCCAAGAACAAAGCTTGGGAATCAAACCTCTTCAAAACACGGCGACAGAGCTGCATGGGGGTAAATTCCAAAGCCTTTGTTTTTATTTACGTATGAATATACTTTCGATTTCCGGTCGACGTCATCGGACGGAAAAAGCATGTAAAAACAACGCCATCTAAAATCAAATAATGAAAAAGATCGCCTTCATACAGTATACTGTTATTAGATAGAGATTGCACAGTTGCTATATTCAATGCAAGGTATCATGATACCTGTTGAAATTTCTTAGAATTACGATTTTGTTTTTCAATGGAAATTCGTGGTATCGAGTGATTTGCGCATGTCTGGAAACCATCTTCAATACAAAATGCAGACAGTGTTGTCCTTTTCCCAAATGCAGTCCTATCGCTGTATTCGAATGTGTTTTGAATGCCTAGCTTTGTTCTTGGAAAAATGAAGCACATTTGGCATCAAGTTGTTCTGAGGGAATATTATTTTATTATCAGTTCTGGTGCGAATAAAGTAGCAGACTTCCAGGAACCAGTGGTGCCTGCTGTCAACTCTATGAGTTGATTACATATGTGTTCCGTGTTCTATACATCCCAACCTTCATTTTGATGTATACTTTGTGTATATTTAATTTGAATTTAAGGAATATGAGAGGTGAGAATTTTCAAAATAAACAAAATTCCATTACCTATATAGTCCCTTAAATAAAAAATGCACAGTGTTATCCTTTTCCCAAATGTTGTCCCATCTCTGCACTCTAAAGTGTTTTGAATGCATTGAAAAAACACTTTTTCGCAAAAGAGTAGATCACCACTTGAGAATGTGATAGTTGTTGCAGTACGTGTTATCACTAAATCACCCGTAGAGTGGAGATTCTACCCAAGAAATAATTGCAAATTTGTTGCAAAGCATTACAAGCACAAGTAAAGTTCCAGCCAATGGACCTCCGGGTTATACCCGGAGGTCCATTGACTGAAACATTGCTTGTGTTTTTTGTCCACATGTACAGAATTTGAAAGTGAAACTTTGGGTGATAACTCCACTCCCCGGGTGATTTAGTTACAATCCACTCTCCACGTACTATATATACACAGAAAAACATCCTACACCGAAATATACAACCTATTTCAGCTTGATTGGACTATAACAGCCCGATCGGTGAAACTGCCCCACCTGTTGAAAATAATTTCCAATTTTCTATCTAGTATTAAAAAAAATGGTTACTCACCATAGATTTGCCTGTTTCTGACAAGAAAACATATCTCTCCCTCTGCACAGTTGTAAAATATTCAGTCTGAGGATCAAATGTGTTGTCAAGGTGATGTCCAATTATAATTTTTTTCCAATTATTTATTGCATGTCAATTTATTGCATGTCAACAGCACTGCATTACGAAAAACGAACTGCAAAATATCCTAAAAGAATAATCCATCTTCTCATTTTAAGTTTTTCTGTTTAAACACTTCGTGTTTACAATTTTGGTGTCAGTTAATCTGTTTGTGTTTTGATTTTGAGGGTATCTTGTTTTGGTCAGTTGACAAAACCAAATAAACATGCTGGACTTCTGCATACATTTGTACGACATTGTTCAGTCAAGCGTGATATTGTGATGGACACCTGTACATCGTTTTTGTCTTGCACGGGCATCTCGATTCTTTAATTGGGTTATTGTGTTCCAGTGATTATTTTTGGAAGTTAACTAGTTTTCGGGGGCGTGGTGGCGTCGCGGTGGCGTTGTGGTGGCCGGTTCTAGTCAGGTCACCGAAGTTAAGGGCCTATATAAGTAATGAAATTTTGTTTATTTTGGAAATTCTCACCTCTGATATTCCTTCAATTCAAATTAAATATACACAAAATGTACATCAAAATGAAGGTTGGGAGGTATAGAACACGAAACACATGTGTAATCAACTCATAGAGTCGACTGTAGGCACCACTGGTTCCTGGAAGTCTGCTGCCGTATTCGCATCAAAACTGATAATTTAATACTATTTCACGAAAACAACTTGTGGCCAAATGTGCTTTACATATCCAAGAATAAAGCTAGGGAATAACATTTTTTCAAAACACGGCGACAGAGCTGCATTGGGGAAAATTCCAAAGCCTTTGCTTTTGTTTACGTATGAGTATACTTTCGATTTCCGGTCGACGTCATCGGACAGAAAAAGCATGTAAAAACAACGCCGCCTAAAATCAAATAATGAAAAAGATCGCCTTCATACAGTATACTGTTATTAGATAAAGATTGCACAGTTGCCATATTCAATGCAAGGTATCATGATACCTGTTGAAATTTCTTAGAATTACGATTTTGTTTTTTGATGGAAATTCGTGGTAACGAGTGATTTGCGCATGTTTGTCGAGCATGGAAACCATCTTCAATAAAAAATGCAGAGAGTGTTGTCCTTTTCCAAAAAGCAGACCTATCGCTGTATTCGAAAGTGTTTTGAATGCCTAGCTTTGTTCTTGGATATATGAAACACATTTGGCCACAAGTTGTTCTGAGGAAATATTATTTTATTATCAGTTCTGGTGCGAATACGGTAGCAGACTTCCAGGAACCAGTGGTGCCCACAGTCGACCCCATAAGTTGATTACATATGTGTTTCGGGTTCTATACATCCCAACCTTCATTTTGATGTATAATTTGTGTGTATTTAATCTGAATTTGAGGAATATGAGAGGTGAGAATTTCAAAATAAACAAAATTCCATTACTTATATAGACCCTCAAGCAACGTCGAGCGCGGTTAGTATTTAGATGGGTGACCATTTCAGCGACTGATTCGCGCTGTGTCCTTGGGCAAGTCACTTAACCCTGATTGCCCATATGGGGGCACGGTGACGCTGTGTACTAAGGCGTTCTGCAATTTAACCCTGCCTGTGCCGCGGTGCAGGGTTCAGAGTTACGATGTTGGAGAGCTGACAGCAGCTGCTAGTCGTTGCTCGGTGGGTCTCCCCGGGTACTCCGGCTTTCTTCACCCGTAAAGCTGTCACCGACATGATATGACCCTGGCTGTTAATATGTCGTTAAACCCGAATAACAAAGAAACTAGTTTTCGATCTTCAGTTAACATTTTACCTCTCCGGTTTTTTGTAACTCCCTCCGGGAAACTACGATAATAGAAACTGGAAAGGTCTTTCCCAGACATCGAAAGTTTTTCGGTTATTTTTGTTCGGAAGTATTTGGGGAGGGGTGGGGGGGGGGGGGGGGTAATGTTTTTTTATTTTTTGTTTACTGGTGTTTATCTTCAACATCAAAATGTACATATTACATATGCATAAAGTTAAGTGCAACCAATTCTTTATATTAACCCTGCTCACTTTAGAGAACTCACAGATGCTGGACATCGGGCCCTATTATTCCATTAAGAGATAGCTTTTTCATTAGGGTTTAACGACACTTTCGACAGCCAGGGTCACCTCGTGTCGGGCAGTTTTATGGGTGACGGAAGCTGGAGTACCCAGAGAGAACCACCGACCAACGGCGAGCAACTGTCAGCTCCCCATCATACTAACTCCACACCAGCAGGGTTAGCATTGGTTGAAGACAGGTGCACCTTCGACGTGCAGTACGCCTTAGTACACAGGGCCACCGTATGTACTGGAGTATCAGTGGGATTAAATGCCTTGCCCAAGAGAACAATGTAGTTACCCCTGGTGGGGATCGAAGCGTAGACGTTTCGGTCTGAAGTCCAATGTCGTAAGCACTGGACCACAGAGCTCCCTAAAAGATAATTTATTTCCCCCAGTTTTTAAGCAATGCTACACTTTTATGATGAGTATTTGCAGGGGCAACGATTATCGATAAATTGGTTTAACCCTTTAAACATTGATAATGTCTTCCATGTCAGTCCAATGGCTGTAATTGAACGATTTTATATTCATTATTTAGGGGTAGACCAATCAATGTTTTCAACATGCAGCCTTGGGGCAGCCTTGGGGCAGCACGTTGAAAATATTGATTGGTCTTTCTCACAAATTCATTTAGCAGCCATTCTACATGTACTTAATGATATTATGACGTATCGTGTTCTTGGTCCGGAAAAGCGTTCTGATGGATTCAAAGGGCAAGGATGTGGTCTCCCCCCCCCCCCCCCCCCCCCCCCCAGCAAGGAGTATTTTTTTCAATAGTTGTGAATTCCGAGGTCAGAAATCAAATAGTTGGAAATTCAATAAATTAACATTGTTCATGAAAAATATTAAAATTCCAACTAATGATGAGACATTTTGATCTTTTATTTTCAACTGGAAACTTGAGTTTCAAATTTCCTACTCTAAAATTGACATGGCCTCAAAATTTCGACTCTGACATCAATCCGGTAAATTTTCTGACCCAGACACATTATAAATGATGCTTTTTCCGATTCAGGGCTAGTGAAAATTTTCAGAATGGTTCATAACCCTTTACCCAACGCAGACGATTTCAAAATTCATTATTTTAAATATCATTTTCTTTAAATTTTTTTTAAAAATTTCAACAAAACCATATCATGTGACCCCTCTTTGGAACGAGCTCGACGAGCTCGTTCCAAAGAGGGGTTGCATGATATGGTTTTGTTGAAATTTTACAAAAAATAATATTTTTTTCAGCAGCTGTATTTGCATATTACGTGGGCGGATGCGGGCGATTCGTTGGGTAAAGGGTTAAAAGATATCACCCAGCGCTGCAGGTCAACCACCTATCGAAACCACTCACAGTTGGAATTTACACCGGTGGCACCGCCCCCCCCCCCCCCCCCCAGCTGAAACCCTCTAGCCACATCCCTGATTAGGCAGATAATTGCAGACCAGTATTGTCAACTAACAGTGATATTGAAAGATTTGTTGATAGAAACTATAATACTCTGCAGTAGTTTTCAGAATGGTGTTGTTCTATCTGTCACCAAATCATAACATGCACCTGGTGGAACATCACCAGACATTACCTGATGATGAGTTGCAAACTATGCATTCCACCAGGCAATTCTGCCAGGTAACAGATACCCGGCAGAATACATTTTGATTTCTGAATTCCATGGAATGCATGTAGACCGACCGGCGGTCTGCATGGTAGTAAAAGAGTCCAAAAATGGCGAATGCCACGTCATGGGACTTTCACTAAATTTTCCGCAGAGTGGTATTCGCGTGATTAGGTACTGCATCAGAAAATTGGTGAATATAAACACCGTGTTCTGGGTGCTAAGCCATGGTCTCTCCTGGCTCATCACCGCGCAATATACCTTCGTGTCTGACTTTTTAATGGATGCCGCCACCACTGTAAAATTAAGGTATGAACTTTGTTAATTTTATGTATTTTAAATAGCCAGAGATAACGACAGTATATTCGGAGTTGTTTTAAAATTAAATGTAGAAAATTTAATTTAATGTTTCGTTAAGTTATTTCACAATTGGTACAGGACAAGATTCGTGAAGTTACTGGAAGCTGAGAACTGTCTGGAACCTGCTTTCAATATCGCCTGTAAGGGAAAAACCAAAACAGCCGCGAGACTTCACGGTTCTATTTATTTATTTGTTTATTTATTGGTGTTTAAGGTCACATATTTCTGCACAATGGCTAATCATGACTACGACAGTTTGACGGGTGGAGGAAGCCGGGGTACCCGGAGAGAACCACCGAGCAACGGCGAGCAACTGTCAGCTCCCCAATATACTAACTCCACAACAGCAGGGTTAGCATTGGTTGAAGACAGGTGCACCATCGACGTGCAGTACGCCTTAGTACACAGCGTCACCCTGCCCCCACGTGGGGTGAATGGGGGTGAAGTGTCTTGCCCAAGGACACAACACGATTGCCGAAGGTGGGATTCGAACCGAGGACCTCTCGGCTTGCAGCCTGCACCTCTACCTACTGAGCCACCACGCCCCCCTCTTCACATTTCTATCAGTTAACACAATAAACTTAGTCCTCAGTTACACTTGGAGATCCACAGGGAGATTAACCCAAATTCCGCAACAGACACATCTGCTTGGACGTTACGCGTCTGAGTGGCGCAGTGTTCATTATTATAATGGACGGCGGAGGCAGGCAAGGGCGTATGGATCATTTTTAACATGGAGGCGCGGCCATAGAGGGGTAGGCCTAACCACACACTAATATATTTTGGTGTTCCATATGCCTTACTAGGTATACAAAACGCAATTTGACAAATCTAGACCTAATATCTCCCTATTTCTCCATTTCTTTCCATTTCTCTTTTCCTTCTGAAAAAAGTTGCGGGGCGCGTGCCTTCCTATACTCCCCCCCCCCCTCCCCACGCCCTTCGAGGTGGGATATCCAGTTTACTTGCACGTTAGCAGTTTCGAATTAACCCCCCACTTGTTGAATGGTACACTCTAAAATCAGTTGGGTTAAAAATCAAGCAAAATCAACTGGGTTGAGTGAATATGAACCTAAAGGGGTTCATATTCAATCAACCAAGTTGATTTTGGTTAATTTTAAACCCAACTGATTTCAGAGTGTACATTTTACGGATTGGCATTTTAGCCAATTTCCTAACACAAACACCCCTTCCCCTCATTTCTGTCCCATTAACCCTCTCCTGTCATTCGCTATGGTAAGGGCGCTAATCATACCGTAATATTCAGCTGATACGACAAGATCAAGTTCTCTCAGACACACTTTTGAGATATCGTAGAGTTGTGCCCCTTTCATCGTACTTGACGAAATGTTTCTTCAAGAAACATGGAAGTGCGCACATTGTTTTATTTTTCTAAACACGTATTTATCGCCAGGATGTCTGATTTCATTAGCGTTTGGTCACTACATACAAAGAGAAAAATATTTATTTCACAATCGGGGCGGTTTTGCGCTGTTACGCAACTAAAGTTTAATGTATCTGGGCCCTTGTTCCGAATTCGTATCAAGGGCCCCTGATACAAGCGCGTGATTCTGCTGTTGCCAAAACAACGAGGAAGCAGTTTTCGGTTTTTCAATGTTCTATTTGTGTTTGAAGACTCACATTCGCAAGCAGAGTTGCAGCTGTATTCGCTTTAAATTGTGCAAAAATCCTTCCATAACCGATTAACGGGATCCTTTTAAATAAAATAAACTTTACACGAAGAGAAACATTTAATTCATCAGTTATTACTGGAATTAACAATCAAATTCACGTTGAGAAAATACACGTTAGATCAATTTCTCAGAAGCACAGTGAATCCCAGCGACAGGGAATTTCTCAGAAGCGTGACGTCATTCTATTTTTAAATCAGCGTTCTTTCACCCACTGCGAAAAAGAAATAGTTCCTATTAAATTATTCTTTTAAGACATTTTGTGGTCAAGTATTGTGAGATAAATTTATCATCACCACAGTGTGTGTGTCCAGGAATTCGGATCAAGTCTCGTTGAAGGAACGGAATCGCATTTCGACTCGCCCTTACGGGCTCGTCGAAATACTATTCCGTTCCTTCAACTCGACTTGATCCGAATTACGGGCTCGTCGAAATACTATTCCTTTCCTTCAACTCGACTTGATCCGAATTCCTGGACACACACACTGTGGCGATAATACATATAAACTATTCTAAAACAGTAGAGGCTATCCAAACTGACTGCTGATATTTTCGGAAACTGGTATTGGATACTCGTGATTACAAACATTAATATGTTACCAAGTTTAGTGTGGATCATGAATGTCACCACAAAAATGTGCAGGTTTTTTCTTACGAGCGCCGCGTTGATGTCTGTGAGGTACGTTTTGAAATTTTAATTTGTACTGGACGGGTTTTTTCGGAGGTCTCATCGTTCTTTTCTTGGTATAAACTTGTTCATCAATAGTTTCTAGTCGAAACGTAATTTTTGAGGTATGCGAAGACTGACACGTGACGAATGTTTACGAGCCGTTAGCATATTGGAAGCTGGCAACAGACAGACTGCAGTGGCTCAAATTCCCAACGCTACCCAATCGGTGATTAGCAGGTTGTGGTCACGTAACCGTCAGACAGGCAATGTTGATAAGAGACGTCGGTTAGGTCGTCCAAGGGCGACAACTGCTAACAAGGATCGTTTCATCCGAACCACAGCATCACGTAACCACCATCAAAGTGCCTCAGAAATTAGACAGCAGCTGCACCGAGCGACAGATTTGCGAGTCAGTGGTCAGACTATCCGAAATCGCCTACACAGCTGGAATTTGGATGACCTCGAATAATTCCACGTTTGACTGAACGTCACATCGCAGTAAGACGTAATTGGTGTGGAGCACGCCAGCGCTGGGACAATCGTCAGTGGAGCAACGTCATGTTTTCCGATGAATCGGGGTTCATTCTCGACTTCCACGAGAGACGAAACGAACGACACCATGACGTAACCGTTAGGCAGCACGATCGTTTTGGTGGTGGATCGGTAATGGTGTGGGGAGGCATGACCATGACAAGCAGAACAGCATTACATGTCATCCAAAGGCGTATCACAGAGGAGTACTGCCGTGACAACATGTTAGTAGCTCATGTGGTGCCATTTGCGCGACGTCACGGTCGTCGATTCATTTCCAAGATGACAATGCAAGAGCAATCAGGGCCCCCGTGTCGCTACAGAGTTCCTCCAGGAGCAAAACATCACTACACTACCTTGGCCAGCACTAAGTCCAGACCTTTCACCAATCATGCACGTCTGGGATATGCTTGGCAGGTGCCTAGGGCAACACCAAAACCCCCCTACCAATGTCCAAGAACTCGCCGCTGCACTGCAGGAAGAATGGAATAACATCAGTCAAGCTGATATTGGACGTTTGGTGAAGAGTATGCCACGTCGGAACCGCACTTGTCTCGCGAACCGAGGAGGATTTACAAGGTATTAAGGTCTTGGACTGAATGTAGTAAATACTCTGACTGACCATCCATGTTCAGTGCGTGGAATGTGTGCTTGTCAGACAACCAACTATCGCTGAAATCATTCACCAGATGTCACAGTGCAATGCTTCATTTGTCCTTTTGATGAAAATATAAATATATTTCTTCATATATCTCACTTTTATCAAATATCCCCTAGTTTTTTAAATAGTATATTACCGTCAAGGCTGAATATTTAACCCTTTCCACCTGTTGCCAAAATATCGGAATTGTGAACTGCATTTTTTTCTCATAATGTCACTACACTTGGAATTTGATCAATTCAATCATGTTTGACAGAGCTGATTGGGATTGCCAATGCTTTGAAACCGATTGAATCTAAAAAATACCATAAACATTCATGTCTTTGAATCAACGACGGAAATGTTTCTCGGCCGAGACTTGAGTATACCTTGTCTTTAATGACATCAAAACACCATTTCCATTAGGCGGGTTCGTTTACTAAATACTTCAACACAGCTAAAGTTTAATATTACGCCGCGTAGTTTCAACAATAATAGTGTTAATATCTTCATGATTTCAAGGCGAATAAAAACTCCCTATTGATATGACTGTCTGTAACAGGAGGACGAAAGAATATCTGTATATCTTTGTCAATAAAAGGACATTTAATCAGCGGTAGTCTGTGTGCAAAGACCAAGTAAACACACATCCCGTATAGTGATCCAGCTGACGTATACCCCGCGCTCAAATATAAAAACCTCCTCTTTGTCGCAGTCTAAACGACACGAACATCAAGATGGGACTTGTTGCCACTCTCAGGTGTTATGATGAATAGTGGAGGGAGTCCTATAAGCAGGTTGCTTCTTGCCAACCTTGAAGCACCAACTTTTCGCTGGCGTATATGATGGACTGTATCTCTGGCCCCGGAAACTAGATGATTCGATCCCCATTTCCCATCACGCGTCACATACATGGTTCTAAGTTCGTTCATTTGGTCACAGTCTGTTTGGAATTACTCTATCTACCAAAGGGTGACAGGTAGACCGACACTCTAGCTATGCCACTTCCCACGGTATACTACTTATTATATTCGTGCAATACTTTTAATTGTAAGAACTTTACATTGCATGTATACCGTAAATAAAGAATCTGAATATGGATCTGAAAGCGTCGGATTCTTTAAAGATTTTGGTTTGTGTCCCGAGAGCGTAACATAATATTCCAGGTTTTTCCGTCAGATTCTCACATTCATAAAACTCGTTATTCGTGGCCACAGAGTTAGTCATCCACTTAACCACCAAGACCCCACACACACCCATACACCCTCAAACTGTCAGTTTTATATAGCTAAACGTCGTCTTCCTTGAGAACTCGTCCTGTAGACTGCATTTATCTTGGCAATGTTTTTACATCATTGTTGTCTGCCTGTATAGACAGCCAACAATGATGTGGAAACATTATCATATAGGCAGACGCGTACACATGTATATACTTTGCGGTTATTGTAAAAAATAATCTGTGGCTTTACTGGTTAATTTTAGCGCTGGGTACAAAGTTTAGAATTTCTTTTTCTTGTACAAATGTGACGTTATCACGTCAACATTATACCCCGTATTGTAACAACTGGACTTCTGTTTATGTAACTTATATACATGAAGAGGAAAAGTGTTGCCAGGTTTTTTTGCAAATATTTGCATCCCACGGTGCAATTGTGTTTCTCTACGAATAGAATATTGGAATATATTTAAACGTTATGATGTAACTGTCACTGTCGACCTTTCTAAACGTTTTAGCGCTTATATAGCCACACAGTCAATGATAAGAGTGACGCTTAAACAGTTCTGTGAAGGACACAGTTTCCTTCAATGGTCATTTTCTAGAGTCGCACTGCTTGTAAGTTTCTTCAACAGATGCGGAGAAAGTGCGTCATAAAAACGCGAGACGTCAAATGTGTTGAGGTTTGTGGGTAGTTCTATACTGTTACGTTAATGTTTAGCAACACAGATAACTCATTTTCTATGTCTCAACTTTACAACTATAGAAGATACAAATTTCATTTAGTGGATAACCAAAGATGAGTTAACATTAAAAAAAATCTAGTTTTCCCGTGTTTACTATTTTTGACCGTTATCATCCTTCATAGCTAACAATTTTCGTTACTGGACGAGATTTCCAGAAAGTTAGCTCCCCTTAATTTTCTAAAGTTTTCAGTACAATTTGCGCTTGGTGAATGGGAAGTCCGAAAAGATTTTTCGAAATGTTAGCCAAGTTGTAGCATCGATGTGCGCATCATTTGACAAATCGCCAGGCATTTTCCCGTGGGGTAATAGAAAAATGCAGAAGTTGGATTTTTACAATTCTTTTTCCCAATCAGTTTGAACGTTTGACTGTTATTCTCTCTTTAAACCCATTTAAGAATAAGAAAACGGCGCCTTCACCATCCTTTGATCCTCTGTATCTTTTTTATGCCATTATATCAACAGTCTTCGCATCGTACTATCCCTTCTAATAATATAAAAATACAAGAGATAAGATCTGCTATTTTTTTTCCTGATAAGAATAAAAACTTGCAAATTACTGTACAAGCTCATTCGCTAAACAAAGAACCAAAGTGGACAATATTGACTTCGCTGGTTCTAATTAGCTTGCTGCAAAAGCCAAGTTCCCCCCCCCCCCCCCCTTTGTAACTTTTAATAAACGAAAAACAACAGACAGCTCCGAGAGCTGTCTGTTGTTTTCGTTTATTAAAAGTAACAAAAGGAAATTCTGCTTTATTTTCTATTGATATCTTGGATGTGTTCTCATGAATTACATTCTTTTTAATTGGATCTTCCAATCTTCTTAATAATTTCAGAGGTGCTAACTTTATTTTCATCACGAGATAAATTAGAGATGCATTTTGGTAATTATGTCCCTTCTATACGTTTGAATATATTTTGTCCAAATGCGGAAATCCAATAATATTCATGGTTTCTTGTGGTCTTTGGGGTAGTAGAAAAATACAAAAGTTGAATTTTTACAATTCTTTTTCCCAATCAGTTCGAATATTTTTCTATTATTCTCTGTTTAAACCTATTTAAGAATAAGAAAATGGCGCTTTCAGCTTCTTTTGATGTTCTGTAACATAATTTTGTTCACCGTATCAACAATGTGTCCATCGTGACATATAATGCAGGTACTATCCTTTCCATTAATACAATAGGCTAAGAGATAATATTTGTTGATATTTTGCTGGGAAGAATAAACCTTGCGAATTAAGATAAAAACACATATGCTAAACAAAGAGCCAACGTGGAAATGACTTAATTAAGAAGCCAACTTTCCTTTTGTAACACCGAGAGCTGTCTGTTGTTTTCGTTTAGTAAAAGTAACAAAAGGAATCTTCGTTTTGTTTCTACTTATGTTACAGGTGTTTTCTTCGTAATCACACGCTTAGTTTAGGTTTTAGCTTATTTAGTTGAGGAAGCAGTGATTGATGGAGCGTTAATTTGCCACTTGTTCAACAACCAATCTCGGCAGACAGATGAATCCTATTATTCAATGAGTATAGATTTTGAAATTATTTTAGCCATTTTCCGGACGGAAGTTAATTCTTTATGATGCATTACGTGGCGTGGTTATTGGGGATTTCGGATAAAAGTTGAAATTTCGAAATGTTAGCGAAGTTGTATCATTAATGTGCGCTTCATTTCATAAATTTCAGTCGTTTTTCTAGTGTGTGGTATAAAAATATAGAAGGTCTCTTTTTTACAATTTTTTCCCCTATCAGTTCGAACCTTTGACTGTTATTCTCTGTTTAAACCCATTTAAAACTAAGAAAACGGCGCCTTCACCATCTTTTGATGTTCTGTAACTTTTTAAGTCCATCATTATATCAACAGTGTTGGCGTCCTACTATCTTATCTAATAATACAAAAGAATATGAGGTAAGCTTTGCTATTATTTTTTTCCTGATAAGAATAAAAACTTGCAAATTATTGTACAAGCTCATTCGCCAAACAAAAAACCAAAGTGGACAGTATTGACTTCGCTGGTTCTAATTAGCTTGCTGCAAAAGCCAAGTTTCCCTTTGTAACTTTTAATAAACGAAAAACAACAGACAGCTCCGAGAGCT
This sequence comes from Pictodentalium vernedei, assembly GCA_031216915.1. NCBI lineage: Eukaryota > Metazoa > Mollusca > Scaphopoda > Dentaliida > Dentaliidae > Pictodentalium > Pictodentalium vernedei. The sequence continues at coordinate 554,032,681 of CM062294.1, read as the reverse complement.
GTCTGTTGTTTTCGTTTATTACAAGTAACAAAAAGAAATTTTGCTTTATTTCTACAGATATCATGGGTGTGTTCTCATGAATTACATGCTTTTAATTGAATCTTCCTCTTTCATTTATTAATTTCAGAGGAGATAACTTTATTTTCATCACGAGATAAATCAGAAATGCATTTTGGTAATTATGTGCCTTCTATACGATTGAATATATTTTGTCAAACCTTTGACTATTATTATCTGTTTAAACCCATTTAAAATTAAGAAAGCGGCGCCTTCACCATCCTTTGATCCTCTGTATCTTTTTTTATGTTCATTATCTCAACATAGTTCTTTCCAATGATATACAACTATAGGAGGTAACATTTGCTATTTTTTTTTCCTGATAAGAATAAAAACTTGCAAATTATTGTACAAGCTCATTCACCAAACAGAGAACCAAAGTGGGCAATACTAATCTCGTTGGTTCTAATTAGCTTGCTGTAAAAGCCAAGTTTCCCTTTGTAACTTTTAATAAGAGAGCTGTCTGTTGTTTTCGTTCATTAAAAGTAACAAATGGAAACTTTGCTTTATTTTCTACTCATGTCATGGGTGTTTTCTCATGAATTACACCCTTCTTAATTGGGTCTCCCTAGTACGTCTAATAAATACAGGGGAGATAACTTTATATTCATCACGTGATAAGTCGGGGATGCATTTTGGTAATTATGTGCCATCTACATGTTTGCATATATTTTGTCCAGTAATATTTAAAATTTCTCGTGGTCTGTAAAATTTTGTTGAGTTTCCAAATGTCTACAAAAGAATATTGGTTTGTTGAACTAATTAATTGACGTCAGTTCCGATCCACGAGGCTCTGTTATCACAACAACATTGGTGAATGCATCATTTCACAAACGTCAGTATTTTTATGTAGAGTGGTATAAAAATCAGAAGCTGGCTTTTTACAATTTTTCTCCAATCAGTTTGAACGTTTGACTTTTATTCTCTGTCTGAACCCATTTAAAAACGGCGCTTTTACCGTCTTTGATGTTCTGTAATTTTTTTTCTGCTCATTATATAAAAGTGTGCGCGCCACATGGCATAAAATACAGACAATATCCTCTCCATTAATATAAAAATTTAGGGGGTAATATATGTCAATTCTTTGTCCCCGGGAAGAATAAAAACTTGCAGTTTACTTTGTAAGCACATTCGATAAACTTGCAGCCAAAGTTGACAGTTACTTGGCTGCTTCTAATTAAAATGCCATAAAAAAGCCAAGTTTCCCTTTGTAACTTTTAATAAACGAAAACAACAGACAACCCTGAGAGCTGTCTGTTGTTTTCGCTTATTAAAAGTTACAAAGGGAAACTTCGCTTATTTTCTTCTGATCTCATAGGTGTTTTCACAACAATTACACCTTCCTAGCTCGTCTAATAATTTCAAGGGGCATAACTTTATCGAGAGTCTATTTCCATGACGAGATAAGTCAGATATGTTTACCAACCTTTAATTTTACTTTCCCGCGTTTCATAAAATGGCGGGAAAGTTTTGTCTGAACGAACCATGAATATTCATTGCGGGCGGGGTTGGCATATTATCCAACCAATAAAATGGGATTTTTATGATGTCATTGTCCATGGGGATTTTGTATGTGTGAAAAATCATTTCTAGCCTGCTCAACGTCGGCTTCACTTTTAATTATTTTTCTAGTTTGTGCTATATGGCACAATGCTTTTATATATAAAATAAATAAGTAAATAATCACAAGCACAAGTGATTAACCCTTAGATGATGTTGGCATTACTTTTGGGTACAGGTTTCTAGAGTTGTTTAAGAAAAGAACAATATGATCTTTTTTATCTCTAGTTTTTCCTGGGCAGCCAGGGCCATTTGGGCATAGGTTTTTTCTTTGAAGTTTGTGTATTCGAACAGAATTTGATCTTTGTAAAATTTAGTTAACACTTTACCCAACGTAACGGCCAAAACTGACCAGCGCTATTCTCAAAAATCGCCAATTAATTTTCATTATTTTTTTCATTTTTTGTCTCAAAAACATAGGTTATGACCCCTCGTTGGAACGAGCTCATCGAGCTCGTTCCAATGAGGGGTCATAACCTATGTTTTTGATACAAAAAATTAAAAAAATCAGTTATTCAAGAATTTTTTTTGCAAGTGTCGTCTGCTTTTCATTTTAGGTTAAGGGTTAATCATCAAAGTGATTATAAGGATGTAAAAACCATTTATTTTAAAATCATTAAAATTAGAGGCCGTTCACCAGGCTAGAGAGCACATTTGCTGTTATGTTTTGGGTATTTTTGGATAAGTTTGGACCATCATTTACCTCCAAATTTATGGACTTGGTGTGTACGCCGTAAAGCATGACATCATGTGCAGTGAATGATGAAATATAAAAAAGTGTAATGTACGGTACGTGGAGAGTGGATTGTAACTAAATCACCCGCGGAGTGGAGTTATCACCCAAGCTATAACTTTTAAATTTTGTACATATCGACACAAAACACAAGCAATGTTTCAGCCAATGGACCTCCGGGTTTAACCCGGAGGCCCACTGGCTGAAACTTTGCTTGTGCTGGTTATGCTTTGCAAGATATTTGCAATTATTGCTTGGGTGGAATCTCCACTCTGCGGGTGATTTAGTGATAATACACTCTCCACGTACTGTACGGTACCAGAAACCCATTTCTATCGTATTGTTACATGAAAGAGTAATAACCGATACAAAACTTTACAGTTGACCGTTTATTGACATAAATATAAATCCAAAATGTAAAACATGTAGGTGTAAACAACAAGAAACAAGAGATTATATTCTCCTCTCCAACATCTACTTAAATAGATAAATTAATTTATTGTTTGATTGACAGACCATCTGGAGAGGAGTGATTGATTAAAGTAACACTGTATTAAAAATGCGGCAGAAAAAATTAACCTCAAAATCTTGTAACTTTTTTGTTTCTCGTTGACTTGCAGACTCCAGTTTCCACAATGAATAACCATTTGGAAGGGAAAAGCATTATGAATTTGATACATTTAGCCATTTGGAGTTGACGTATTATTTTTTAACCTTCCTGCAAATGCAACGTGGATTCTCCACTTGTTGAAAATAGTATGGTGTACAAGGATTAATGTCAGGGCTGGTCTTATTTATTTATTTATTTATTTATTTATTTATTTATTTATTTATTTATTTATTTATTGAGGATTAATGACACTTTCGACAGCCAAGGTCACCTCGTGTCGGACAGTTTTACGACCGAACGAAGCCAGAATACCAAGAGAGAACCGCCAGGTATGGACTAGCAACTGTCAGTCTCCCCAACGTACTACCTCTGCACAGGCAGGGTTAGCATTGGTTGAAGACAGGTGCACCATCGACGTGCAGTACGCCATAGTACACAGCGCCACCATGCCCCACGCGGGCAATCGGGATTAAGTGACTTGCCATAGGACTCAAAGCAGTTACCCTTGGAGGGAATCGAACCGTAGGCCTTTCGGTTTAAAATCCAATTCCGTGGCCACTGCGCCACCGCGATCCTAGACCTGATCTCAATTTTTATTTGAATAGCGACACTGGAAAAAAACCTTTCAAAAGGGTGGACATATTTTTTGGCTAGAATAGAAGAGTACCTGCAGGTATATCAATTTGGAAAGGACGATGGGTAATAATGTAAAACAAGATTCCAGTATGGCAGTCGAATTAAATTATGTCCGGTTATTCCCATAAATAATGCTTGAGCCGTGATATTGTATAGCTCGAAAAAAACATCTTTTAATTAGTATGTAATGTGGTAAAATATGACAGGAACCCACCGATAGTCCAGTAGTACAATACAATATGTATTCTCAAATACCCGTATGTTCCTATGTGATGTGCGAACATTGTGCATTATCACATAAGCACATATCGGCACATACAACCTGTAATGTGTACACATTGTGACACAATGTGTAATAACACACATGCATATTCATAGGACACCAAACACCCACTCATAGGACAGATAGTTTGAGACAAGGTGGAAGCTATCGGTTATATATATATGTATAGGGGCTAGGAGCCATATAGGAGCCAAGAGCCATATAAGAGCTATATAAAAGCCCGGTCATAGGTATCTTCAAATAGGATTCTGGGTAATGACTTTTATACAAAGGAACGTGCCTTAGAGCACTAGTATTATAATCCATGGTATGGCGGTCCAGAAAAAAGACTCTGCAGAAATCCGAGCCAAGTAAACAATTATCGGGTTGTTTGTGGTAATTAGATGTACTCTAGTTCAATAGAACTTACCCCCGAGGCCTCTCGGTACTATAGCACTGCGTGCCACTATTACAAGTCATGGTATAGCCGTCCTAAAAGGATTTTCGGTGAATCCGTAGTAAACATAGTCGGTTTTTGTGGTTTAGAGGGATTGTCGGCTTGTTTGTGGTAATTCTGCGAATCGGGAAACTACTCTTGTACAAAGAAAAATACCATTCGAACATACCCCCGTCTTATAGTAGGCCTTTGGTTAACATGGCAACCACGTGCTACCATGGAAAACAAGATGGCGGCCTCCAGTAAACAAAAAGAACGACGGAAATACGTATCACCCTAACACGCGCTGCTCATACGCACTAGGACAACATATCACTATGAAATAACATGGCCGCTTACGCGGGTTACCATGGCAACCCAACATGACACAACTAGGGCACGTGACATGACGTCAATTCCGAGGTCCCCCCCCCCCCCCCCCCCCCCCACCGAGTTCCCCCAAATATGGAGTGAAAACCATATTACATACTGCTGACATGAGTCGACGACACTTGCAAAAGGAATTCTTAAATACTTGAACAATCTTCATTTTTCTGTCTCAAAAACATAGCTCATCACCCTCGTGGAGGGATCATTAGCCATTGTTTCTGAGGAAAAAATTAACATAAAAATAAAATACACAATAAACATAAAATTTCAATCCCGATTTCTGTTAACCCTTCATCTAACGAATCGTTTGCATTAGCTCGCATAATTTACAAGTTGCGAGGTAGAAAAATATTAATTTTAAAAATATTTAACAAAACTATATCATGTGACACCTGATTGGAACGAGCTAGTGGAGATCGTTCCAATAAGGCGTCACATGATATGGTTTTGTAGGAATGTTTTTAAAATGTTTTAAAAACTAATTAAATTTTGATATCACTTACGCTGCGTAATGGGTGAGAACTGTTGCGCTTGGTTATTTATTTATTTATTTATTTATTGGTGTTTAAGGTCACATACTTATGCACAATCGCTAATCATGACCGTGACAGTTTTACGGATGGAGGAAGCCGGAGTACCCGAAGAGAACCACAGAGCAACGACGAGCAGCTGCCTTTTCGCTTGGTTAAGGTTTAAGGAGTATCGCAGGTGTATAAACACTTCGAGACAGTTTAGTGACACACAGCTACATTTTCATATTTTAAACAGATCAGTTACCGTAGATTAACAGATTACAGGACAATTTTATGGAACTGACATACACGAAGATGAAAACAACTTTGCCGAATGTTCTTGAAAAGAACAGTAAGACTCTTGAAAACATTCAAAGTCAACGATCATTTCCAGAAACAGTGAAACTCCTAAACGTTTTCCTTGAAAATGTGAACCTCAGGAAGAGTTAACCAAACATTTTTCTAGTGTTCGTCCATTCCGCCATATTTGTATGAGTGATACTTCGATGAGGTGTATTCTTCCCTGAAAAAACTAAATATTCAAATGCAGTTAACTAACCGATTGTCACCGTAACGCCGAATTTAGCCTCCCCTACGGGGCAAATAATGAGGTAGTGACAGGCCTTTGCCCGGCCAATTTGATAAAAGTATACTTATCATTTCTTCGTTATCATCGGCGTTACACTTAGCATCGAAAGTAACAGGCAAAATGGATATATGTGTGTATGGCGCTGGCCGTATATTTTGTTAAGCAAAGTGAACAGTTGGCAAGATATAAATCGACATTTTACTGACGAAGAAGCAATGACAAAAGTTTATGTCTGACTCCTTGGCCTCGTTATCAGATTAGCCTATCAGAAGGACTTTTTAATGATTATATTAAATTACGAATGACTTTAACCCTTTACCCAACGCAGACGATATCAAAATTAATTATTTTAAATATCATTTTTTCAAATTTTTCAAAAAATTTCTACAAAACCATATCATGTGAATCCTCGTTGGAACGAGCTCGACGAGCTCGTTCCAACGACGGGTCACATGATATGGTTTTGTTGAAATTTTTTGAAAAATAATATTTTTTCAACTGCTGAATTTGCATATTACGCGGACGGATGTGGTCGATTCGTTGGGTAAAGGGTTAAAGCAAACTATCACGACATTTTACTTTTGTCTCTCTTTTGTTAGTGGGTGGATTAATTAAAAAAAAATCAAAAGCGACAAAAATACCTAGTGAACATGGGTAACCCTGAGCTTGGCTCTAATAATCTAAAACATTAATTTTATCAACAAAAACTTGAACCTAATATATATACATTAGTAATATATATGTACAAACTGTCATTTACAATTCTCCTGCTGTGTAGTTCCATTTCCCCAACATACAAACAGAACATAGTTCTTAGACAAACATCAATATGGAATGTTATCGATTTGTTTATTTGCTTCTTGCCATCAGAACTATATTTCGGTACCTTTCCTCTTATAAATATAAGGTTTGAATGATCACCGCCCTATGTGGAGTCAAATAAAAAGCCAAACTTTTATTACCACATGTGGCTAGTTTGGAAAGGTGAGCAGCTTAAGAAGAAGAAATAGTGTTAGTCCATTCTTGATCAAACATATGTTCGTGATCAAACGTTTTTGACGGCCGCTGCTTCAGGTGCGCTCAGACATGAATTTATTAATCTTTTTGACTCTTCACCCAGCTCGAATAGCAGACGACACTTGCAAAAATATTTTTTCAAAAACTACACAAATTTCAATTTCTGGATCCAAAGCATAGCATATAACCCCTTATTGGAACGAGCTCGATGAGCTCGTTCCAATGAGGGGTCATATCCTGTTTTGGAGACAAAAATTGAAAACATAATGACATTCGATTTTGTGAAAGGCGCTAGCTGATTTTGGTTTTCACGTTACGGATATTGTTAACTAACATGACAACTAGACAAACTCACAATATTTCTTCCTACAGTACGTGGAGAGTGGATTGTAACTAAATCACCCGCGGAGTGGAGTTATCACCCAGGCTATAACTTTCAAATTTTGTACATATCGACAAACAACACAAGCAATGTTTCAGCCAATGGACCTCCGGGTTTAACCCGGAGGTCCATTGGCTGAAACTTTGCTGGTGCTGGTTATGCTTTGCAACAAATTTGCAATTATTCCTCGGGTGCAATCTCCACTCAGCGGGTGATTTAGTGATAATACACTCTCCACGTACTGTAAACCTACTGAGTGTTATCATTATTTGCTTTCAATGCATAGATTGTCTCCTTATTCGAACACCGTCGCCGTACTCGCTCCATTGAGGGATCTGTTTCGAAAGCAAAAACTTTAAACATAAATTTGAAATCGATTTGTGTACGTAGCGCTGGACAGACTGGGCCCTTTTGGAAGGGAAGGGGATAAAAACTATTTCAAATGAAGCAAAAATACGATCAAAGGAAAACAAAAAGTAAGAGATAAGAAGGATAAAGAGTATTTTTGCGAGAATACCGACGGTTGTCTCTTGAGTTGGGACGAGAAATCTGCATTTCAAAGAGTGGCTTTGCCGCAAGATGAAATACATAATGTCTCGTTCTCACAAATGAGATCTCGTCGGTGATAACACTAGATACTCATTTTGTTAGGCGTCAATCCTTTGGATTACAATATTATCAAAAACACGAATCAGTTGATCGTAATGATTGTCTGAACACCCACCCTGCACGTTTATTGAATCGACCCCCCACAGATACAGTTTTCTTGTATTTTTATTAGAACAACGGCCATTAATGGGCCGAATTGTTTTAAAATAAGGATAGTTTTGGAAGGAAAATTGGTTACCAGTGACCTTTTGTTACAAACGTATCCTGAAAAATCATATACCAAATGGACTTTCTTGGCGGATTCTTGCAATCGGGCGACTTTGGAAATGTTACCGAAGTATTGAAAGTATTGCGCCATAATACGAATGTGAGCAAATACTCATTTTGAAAATAGAGTGGCAATCGCGTTACTGTTGCTGTTGTTTATTATTAGTGAAGAAATAACTATACATATTCTGATCTGCGGCGTCCTTTGGTGTTAAGGAGGACCTCTAAATTCTAGAATGGGTGAGGAATTCCATAATTGTGATGGCCAGTTTACACTCAAGGTACCGCTACCTGTGTGAAGTTTATCCAGGGGCCAATACTATAAAAACTTTTACAATTGTATTCCCTAGAATTTTATTTTCTAGTTATGACTTCAAATGGGTTGAAACGAATCATTAGCATTTTCAAAGATGTGGCAATTTGCCAGTTGGCAAATTGCCATATCGTTCGAAATGCTAATGATTCATTTTAATTAGTTATATTAATAGGTTGAAAATACGATTCTAGAAAATACAATTGTAAAAAGTTTTATAATATGATTTCTAATGTATTGTGATCAGAAAAGACGAGAGAGGTTAAATTTGACACTATGTCTAAGAGTGAAGTCGTCTGATTATTAATTGTTAGTTACCTGAAAATGTATTTTTCTGCGATTCGAAGTAAAGACAGAAAAATAATGTCTCAGGCGTTTCCTATTCAGAAATATCACGGGGAGCATGTTTGCTGTCACGTGATGTTGTCAGCCAATGGCCACACTGGCGGTAATCATTCAGGTTTGAATGTGAGTTATGCGGAATGATCATTCTAGCCGTGTTCGACGAACGCATTTTGACTTACTAATTAATATCTGGTTTACGATTATCTTCTATGTGCAAGAAAGATGTATCCTTGCAGAGTTTTAGAGTGTATATCACACACTATAAGTTACGCCTGGCACTTGTTTCGGATAACAGGTTTCCATAGTTTTATTCCTTTCCAAAAAAAAGAAAATAATAATAATGACAATAATTCGAAAGGTTGTCTATGGTTTTTCCTGGACGGCCACGTAACAGCTAACTTTATTTCGTTGTGTTGTTAAATTTGGTGAAAATAAAAGACAGCCGGCTAGTCCGCTTACACGGTTACCTGCAAAATGTGTTTTGCGTTTTATTTGATTGTGATTTCGGCCGGAAAGTATGGGACGTCTCTTCGTTTTTTCACTCTTTTTGACTTTATTCAGAAGACGGAAATCAATTTTTTGATGAAATTGTTGAGGACTCCGAGCTACAGATGGATTGTGACACAGTAACAATTTTGCTTGGCGGAACACATACCCAGAACACTCATTAATCTGATTTCCATTCGCGGGTTACTTGCGTTTGGAGAACTAATTCTGTTTACCTCCATTATAACATGAAGAAATTATCGCAGTAATTTAGTCCAGGACCTCTTGTGTCACTGTGTCACGCGTAACTTCAGATATTTAAGCTAGAACTTAATATGACCAATGATAAGTCGCAATATCATAATATTTATTGTCTATTCATGTTTTCTACTGACTTGTTCCCGATTGGGTTCTTAGTCTCGGGCCCCGGGAATAGGGGGGTGCTCTACATGTTATACGGGGCAGGAGTGCAGTATGCCCGCCTCCTCTGGATCTACTATAGTGTTAAAGAAGGCTTAAGAAGCTAAAATGGCAACCGAATAGTATCATTATTATCCAAAAATGGTGTAGCGAGAGAATCTTTTTTTTTCAACATTCTGTATGAGTTAGTTTAACTCTCTGCACACTGATGTCAAAATATCTAAATTTCAGGCAGAAAAAAATTCCCATGATGCAACTAGAAATTTAACCAATTCAATCTCATTTGACAGAGTTCTATGAGCTCTGTCAAATGAGATTGAATTGGTTAAATTTCTAGATGCATTATGGGAAAAACAGCTGACTGATTCGGGATCGATCTCGAAGCATACGTATGGTATCGATATCGAATCGAATCTCGAATATTCGCAGGACCCTACTCCGAATGTCTGTGTGAGTCCTAACTTTGGCGCAGACATGGTTAATATGCTCATTACAGGTACGTGGCTTGTTTAGAGTTACACCCAAATGCTCATGGCTATATACATTGGCGATGCGCGTTCCACTTAAATATAAAGGTGGATGTGTATGAGCATTAATTTTACGCGAAATTAACACGGTCTCCGTTTTTTTAGGGCTAAATTCAACCAACCATGTTTTGGCCCAATGTTCAATTGTGGCGAAATCACGGTTGGTTATAGCTGCATCTTGGTCGGGATTCTCAACTATGAGATAAAGGGATGTGTCGTCTGCGAATAGCCGTATACTGCTCAGTAGGTTTTCAGTTATGACGTTGATATATATTTAAAATAACAGCGGACCTTGAATCGATCCTTGTGGAACACCAGAAGTTATTGGTCTTCACGGGGATGCTTCAGAAGCTATTAAAACCCGCAGGTACCGATTGGAAAGGTATGATTTTAAGAAGCAAAGCAATTCCCCAGATATTCATATTCTCTCAAGGTTGTGAATAGGACCAATATGCCAAACCTTGTCAAATGCCTTACTCACGTCACAAAAAATCAACCCTAACTTCTTTGCCATCGTCAAGTGCGCGACAGAACTCATCATAGATATCTGTTAGTTGCAGAAACCGTTGACACACCTCGCGTAAAGCCAGACTGGAACTGGCTAAGAATATTATTGTCGCATATGAAGCACCATAACCGTTTAAATACACATTTTTCCAGAAGTTTACGAAAAAAGACAGCTAATCAATGATATTGGTCGATAATTGGTAATAATCTGTATGAGTTACTGATAAATATAATCTTTTAGTACCAAAAATATCACAAATGGTATTCTGGTTTGAAAAAAATCCTGAACAACAGAAATAGACACTTGATGGTTTGATACAAGCTCTCAGACCAACAGTGTAATTCTGTAAGAAATTCGAGACTTTTATCGTCTGGAACCAGTCTAGTACTTAGATAGGTCATCGCCTATGTTTAGATTCACTCGCCTGAAATATTTCAGTTGGTTGGAAAAGCGAACCCTAGGTTCGCTTTTCCAACCAACTGAAATATTTCAGGCGATTGAATCTGAAAAAGTTCATAAAGTTTTATTTTCTATGAATCAAAGCTAGAAATGTTACCCAATCGAGACTTGATGTCGACATTATAATGACATTAGAATGAGAAATTAAGACCGCCCACAGCCATTGAGTGACGATTACGCTGGGTAGTTCCACAAATTATGTTAACCCTTTAAACTCTGGTAGTATCATACATGCCAGTTCAATGGCAGCAACCAGACGAGTCAATATTCTTTATTTGGGGTAGACCCATCAATATTTTCAACGTGCAACTTCGAGGCTGCACGTTGAAAATATTGATTGGTCTATCCCACATATTTACTGATCAGCCATCATATTTAATGACGTTATGACGTATCATGCTCATGGCCGTAAAAGTGGCCACTCGCGTCCAAAGGTTTAATATCTTAATGTTATCAAGGGAAATTGAACACTTGTTGATTGGAAAATCTATAACTGCGACAGGAATGAATATTTGTCTATTTTTGAAAGTAAAGGCACATCATATTAGATCAACAGTTTTCTGCACGCAAGTTTCCATAAAGAGAGTTGGTAAATAAGCTGCCCATAACAGCGTCAAGTCCCGAATAGAATTAGACTGGTGGCCTAAGAACTTAGATATGACAAAGAGCAATAGATCGGAACAAATGCTTTAAACTTCCTTCTCATAGTCTTCTAGAGAAACCATATGCCATCAAAGCTATAATTAAGGCAGGCATCGTAGTGTAGGTATTGATACTATGGCCGCCGCATATATCGTATACTTTGGTTACGGTGTCAGCCTTTGTCTCTTTTTTATTTGTTGTGACGATCCGACCGTATTTGTGTTGAATAGGGCGGAAGTTGTCTTTGAGATAATGGGAGATCACAGGTTCTGGGCCGTGACTTTCATTTGGAGACTCTGTTGTGTTTGTCGCTGGCATTTCCTCTTCCGTTTTCTCATATATATTACGGAATTTAGCAAGCTGAAAACAGAAAAGAAAAACAGGATATGTTACCAGCGTTTTGTGTGTTCTTCGATATAAAATAAAATTTTGTGTAAGTCTAATCGCGCGCAGAGAGGGTCATGAGAAACATTGATTTTGTGTATGTGTGTGTAATGGAATCTCTTCACTCAGTTGGGTTAAAAACCAATCCAAATCAACTGGGTTGAGTGAATATGAACCCAATTGGGTTCATATTCACTCAACCCAGTTTATTTGGGATGATTTTTAAGCCAACCGATTTTTAGCTGTTTCTATCGGAACGTAAAAACTCTAGTTCTGTTTTAATCATAATTTATTTATTTGTAGGTGTTGAAGGTCACGAATTTCTGCACAATGGCCAAGCGTGACCGGAACCATATAAAGTCAGCCATATAAAATGGATACAAGGTCAAGTCCAGTCAGTCGTTTATACATTTATACCCATGTTGCACACATTAGAGCACCTCAACCCAAGGTTTTGGTTACCGAATCCTGTTTTACCAGTAAAACAGAATTTTAATCACTAAAAGAATCATAGAAAGTAAACGCGGAAATGTATCCTCCTCAAGCGATAGTAATACAGGTGTGAAAATCTATCGATACGGGAATTGTTTTTTCTTCATACCAAGCTTTCAAGCCACCAGTCAAATTCTGTTGAGAATTCAACGCTGTTAAGGGTTATTTATTTACCCACTTTTCGCGGAGTTTGCGCACAGACTATCGCCGATTTAATGTGACGGTCTCTTTATTCACAAAGATATACATATATTCTTTCGTGCCCCATTTATGGATATTCCAATTAAGACGAACGTTCATTCAATGTGACCTCCCTTTACTCACAAAGATAAAGACAGTATGGAATGAGTGTTTTAGTCATACTCTATTTATGAAACGAGTTTAAGAATTTTCCGATTTGCCGAGCCTCTCGTAGACGAGTTTCATAAATAGAGTGTGACCAAAACACGAATTTCATATTCTGTTTATCATGTGCCACAACAGTTACCAAAAACACAACTTTCAGATAGAAAAGAATGGTTAAAGAATGTAAATTCACCTTGAACGTCCAGATTTCTGTGACACCTCACAGCTACACACTGTCATACGTCATATCACGGACAAAATATAGTTCCAAAATTCGGCGTTTTTAATACTAATTTTCATATCTTATCACTGGGATTCAGTGAATGTTTATAACAAATAAAAATCCAGCATTGTGGCTCTGTTGATGTTTTGAAATAGTTCTATTTACACGCGCATTAAATTGCCACAGATCCTTTCATTGATAACCAATCAAAAAGCGTTCTTTTGAAATTGACCAATCAAATCAACCGAAGGTGTTATGCAGCACTAATTAATAATTTTTGAAAATATGAAGCGGTAATAAGCCGAGAAAACGGAAAAGTCATATGATAGATACTGATATTCTTTCGGCTCCATTTATGGATATTCCAATAATAAGTATTTAATTTGCCTTGAAAAAATCAATATATTAACACAATTAGTGAAACTACGTGGTGAAATCACAAAAATAAGGCCGTGATGAGTTTTTTGATTCACGATCATAAAAAACATGTCTGATACTATTGGTAAATTCATAAACACTTTGAACCCTGGTGGTATCTCTCACGTCAGTTCAATGGCGCCAGTTGGATGAGTCCATATTCGTTATCTAGGGGCAGACCAATAAATATTTTTAACGTGCAGCCTAAAGGCTGCTCGTTGAAAATACTGATTGGTCTACCCCATACATTCACTTATTAGCCATCCTATTAAATGAAATTATGATGTAGCGTGTTTCTGGCCGGAAAAGCGATTAAAGATTCGGTCAAATCAAGTCTCTATTGAGAAACATATTTTCAAGGAAAAAAATCATTTGCTATAACGAAAAGCGTTTTTAGTTTGCGAAATTTCGAAGAATGCTGTTTTTCTTTTCGTTCGGTTGGTACTGATGGCGGAATAGAGATTTTTCTTATATCGTTCAGTTGCACTAATATACTTCCGAGAATTTCCCAATAACAATGTTTTTTTAGTGCGCGTGCGCGTGAATATATACTAACACTCGAAACCTCTGTCTATGTTCCATTCAATCTTTCCAGGTCATTCAATTGACTCGGTAAGCTAAAAAATGTGAAATTATTCAATTGGAACGAATGGTAGTAAGAGAATTTCTTTCGTCTTATTTCTTTTAATTCTTTTTTTCATTCATTGTTTCCATAATGCGAGAGCAAAATAAACTGTCATGAACATTTCTGAGTTTGTGGTGTAATTAACAAGTGTGAGGTTTTGGAACCTGGGCGCATTTTATTGTGTCTCTTTCCAATTCGTGTCCATGCCACAATGGCATATAAGGCATTCACTTCAACTTTAGAAATTTGCTTTTTAGACATTTTTTTCCACACCAATTTGTATTGTCGAACGGCTTATGCACGAATACGACTGGAATGCCATTGTTCATTGGCTTTTTATACCCCCGCCTAGCGGGGGTGTATTGGATTCCTCGTGTCCGTCAGTCCGTCCATTTTTAGTGCTATTTTCAATAGAGGGTACCTTTATGCTGTAATCAACTCCTCTTACAGTTTTAAATGCAGATAGCTGAAACTTCAGGATATGATCATACACACAATGAAGATGTGCAACATGTATAAAGTCTTGCGAAAATTTTGTTTCTCCACAGTTATTTCCCTTTCTTGACTTATAACATTTTTAGTGATCTTTTTAATAGAGTACCTTCATGCTGTAATCAACTCCTCTTACAGTTTTGAATGCAGTGAGCTAAAACTTTATGATGTGATTACACACACATTGACGATATGCAATCTATAAAGTTTGTTGCAAAATTTTATTTTCTCAAAATTATGGCCTTCATCGACTTAGAAATTCCGTCGCGAGATTGTTTTCTCAAAATTATGGCCTTCATCGTTTTAGAAATTCCGCCGCGAAATTGTTTAATGGAGGGTACCTTCATTACCAGCTGAAAGACAGGGGTATTTGTTTGTGTCACCTTTAGGTGACACCTATTGTTTTCTGAACACCAAGATGTCACATTGTTGACCTTGCTCACCCTCAGGTATTGGTGCGGGGTAACACACCACCTGGCGATGGATTGCAGGGGTATAGCACCCCCTGGCGATGGATCGACTCTAGTTATTTTGGGAGAGAAGTGAATATATTACTCCAAGAAACTCCTGTTGACTGGGGGTATAATTTTTCATTTCCTATATTTTCTACAATTCGTCCTTTGAGTTCCAATGTGTTCTATATGCCTACGATTTGTTTCTTAACTGTAAAGGGGGGCCCACTTAAGTGAAATACTGTGGAACACAATACCCCCGTCATATTTACTGGACCTCCAGTTCAAAGTTCAGATGTTATTGTATATAAGCTGTAGATTAAATATATGTTAATTGGCAAAGAAGTTGTTAGACATCTACACGATCGATCTATTTTTGCTAAAGCACTGTAGGTGGCGCCTTGTTGCAATCATGTAATATTCTGTTAACACTGAATGCTAATCTTTATAAATGTATTTGATTTTAAATAAATACTGTTTAAACAGAAATGGTTCCAACTCAGGGATAAGATTAGAACCTGTTTTGGTTCTAAAGAGAACCTATATTTTTGCAGTGTAGATGGTATCATGTAAATTGGCCATCGCTTTTCGTTCAGTCATTAACGGGTGTCCATCCAAATCCTTAGTTCCTTGTGCCCTCCGCTTCTACAGATTCAGACGAAAAAAAAACAAAAACTCAAGCTCATTTGAGCAAATAGAGGACATTTGGTGAGGCTTTAGAGATACATTACCTGTGCTCTTGATATTTTGGCTCTCTCGTGGAATAAAGTCCATATAACACTCTCAAAACATCCGGGTGTCGTAAGACTTCCACTGTATCTGTAAAAGTACTTCATCGTTTCCGGGATGACGCTCGTTACTGGAAACGAACTAAACCTTTCATTGCGGTCTGAAAAATGAATCAAGCGAATTCGAAAATAACACGAAGCGAATTTTAAAATGATTTTCAGCCACAGATATGAACAGATTTGAATGTTTGAGTTGGCGTAGAAGGATGAGAAGTGGATAAGCTCCCGGACCACCTGTCAAATTATGTGAGGAGTCAGACGCTGTTACGAGCTATTCTTTTTATCTACTTTTCGTACAGTTTGGTTCAAGTTTACTGTTGATGTAATATGATGCCCCTTTAGTCACAATTACACGCTAAAAACTAAAGTGTTAAAAACTACACTTGAAGTGCTGTATTTAACACTTACTAAATGCTGAACTAGCGCTTTGTTCAAGTGTAGATATCTCAGAACTTGACAGGTGTTACAATAATACCACTTGACAAGTGTAATGTCGCGACAGTTAAAAGGAAACAACGCAGATGATGCGGATCAGGCTCGAACTCTCGAGCCTGATCCGCGTCATCTGCGTTGCGTCCTTTTAATTATGTACCCACCAAGCGCAAGTCAAATTATGGACTATTCTGGAAGAACCACCAATGCTAGACACATGGGAAGTGCCATCCATTCAAGTTTCAGATGTCTGATGATTGTAATGTCTAAGTGCTTAAAGCAGTGCACTTTGAGTGTTAAAATCAACCCCTAAGAGTTATAATGGGTTTAACACCTCGAAAGTATCAGTTTTAACACTTCAGTTTTTAGTGTGTATAGAGGATATCTACTCTGTTTTAGTGAATATCGGGAATTAGTATGTACTAGCCTGTGAATTATCGCAAATTATCTAAACGATATTTCTCGATATACATCGACTCGGTAGATATCGAGGGATATCCTTCAGTAGCTTCCTAAATGACGTGACGCTGACGTCACCTTAAAGGAACAATCAGTTGATCTCTGATGTCATTGTTTTGAAACAAAAGCGTTTGGGGTCGAATTGGGCTAAATATTGTGCAATAAAATGTCTCCTTGTAGAAAATAAAATCGATTCTATTTTAGTCAGTATCTGAAATTATCTCATGAGTGTGGACCTGAAAGGTAATTCCGGATATTCATTAAAATAGCGTAGATTTTCTTTTTATTACATGCTACGTGACATTTTTCCTGCGCAATATTCAGCCCAGGTTGACTGTAAACAGTTTCAAGACAATGAAAAGAATCTGCTGATCGTTCCTTCAAGGCGAGGTTCAAGGCGACATGCGCCGAAGCGTGACGTCTTTTAGGAAGCTACTGAGGGATATTTCTCAATATCCATAGAGTCGATGGATATCGAGAAATACCTTTCAGATAATTTTCGATAATCCACAGGCCACCATATGATAAATACTGGTATTCTTTCGCTCTCCGGTTATATATAATCGAATCAATAAGTGCTGAATTCACCTTGAAAACATTAAGATATTAACACAATTGGAGGAACTACGTGTCGCCATCGTAAACTGGCCTGTTTTCCGTTTTAATTATTTAGTGAACAAACAGTCTATTAGTATTGGTAATATCATTAACGTTTCTCTCAAATCAAGCCTCGATTGAGACATATTTCTTGCATAGATTCAAAGAAAAGGAATGCTTACGGTACTGTGTAGATTCAGTCGGATACAATACTTCGTAGGTTCATAAGTTTGCTTTTTCGACCAACCGAAATATTAGTCTTGACTGAATCTAAATATAGACGATAGACGTTTCAGGGCTACGCTGGTTCCGTTCCTTAGCAGCGTCAGCTTCGTTTTAGAATGTGGTTGCCCGGGTGGCACGTTTGTTGCGTTGATTCAAACAAATTAACGTTTATAGTATTTAGTAGATACAGTTGCCTGTAACTGTAATATTTCAGTTGGTCGGAAAAGCGAACCATCCAACTGAAATGTTACATTCGATGGAATCTAAATATAGTCTTTTGGGGGCTAGACTGGTTCCAAGTTATAACCGCGTCAATTTGTTTTAGAATGCGATTGCCGGTTTGACTTGAGAGCGTGGTCTTCGCTCAGAAAATTAAATGGTGAGGTGAAATAAATCTTAAATTGAGAAACTGATGAAACTTTCTCTGTCTAGCTATGACTGCATGATCGGGGTAAATCTGCAAAACTTATATGTTCAGAAAGATACTTTTCGTTGACTGATACACCTCGTAAAACCGAGAGATGTGGCAAACTACAGAACACTGGTAAGTGGCTGCATGACTCCTGTAGCCTTTGTTATGTAGATAATTGCAACAGATTATGATATTTAAGTTTTTGTTTGTGACTCACTGATTTATCAAGAATTCATAGTTAACCAATCCATTCCTACAGTATGCCGCCGTGGAATGGTAAAATTCCACACGTGGGCACTGTTGTCCAAGGGCACTTTTATCAATCAATAATCTGAACTTTTCAGCAAATATTCAACAAAAGAAGCACTGGGTGATACTGGATGCTTCATTCATTGGAAATTTGATGTCCGTAGAGTTGTTTTATGTCGGAGATTCATTGTTAACGCATGCGTGGGAATATTACCCAGGCGTAGATTTTGACCTTTCCACGAGTACTGTCATGTATGTGCTTGAATGGGATAAACGAAATTAATACTGTCAAGCAATGTGGGGCATCATTTTGCATTTGTAGGGAGGTTTGGTTATTTTATTCAGCCCCATACCCACATTGTTAAATCATCACATATCACACAATCACCATTAAACAGCACTTCATGGAAATATCGTCCTTAACACGTCTAATAAAGGTGTGACGTCAGAAGTCACCGTGACGTCGCAACATTGTGAGCGAGTTGGTTTGGAAGTAATATTAAATTAATCGTCACTTATATTCCATTTACCGTTTACCTAAAACGAATAGTAGATGACCATTGAAGAACTATTTTCCGAATAAGTGAAACTTTTCATTTTTTTTTTCTCCCTCAAAAACATGGCTTATGATCTCCTCGTTGGAACGAGCTCGTCGATATCGTTCCAATGAAGGTTCATAAACTATGTTTTCGAGGCAAAAATTTAAAAAAATAAAACGGCGTTTGTTAACCTTCTGAATCCTGGTGGTATCTTTCATGTTAGTTCAATGGCAGCAATTGGAAGAGTCCATGTTCATTATTTGGGGATAGAACAATTAATATTTCCAAAGTGCAGCCTTAGGGCTGCACGTTGAAAATATTGATTGGTCTACCCCACACATGAACTTAACACCGATCCTAGTTTATGACGTATCAAGTTCCTGGACCGGGTTCCCGTGGTTAATAACATCGAGCTGTTTCTGTCGGTAGGTTCGGTAAAGGGTTAAATTATACATTAGGTGATAAACAAAAACTCGAATTTGTCTTGGTTTGATATGAAATTTCTGAACATCGTTCACAAAAATCGACCTCGGTAAACTTCAGCAAAGATCGATTTTAGAGAACTCGATTCAGAAGTTCCATAATGAAATCGTGACTCATTAAAAATTCTCTATTTATTTTTCCTTTCAAGCTGTCCGTGTTCTTGTCTTCACTTGTATTTGTGCGAAACTTCTTTATTACGCAAGCCATTACGTATTCCCCGTTAAAGTGTTAAACTGTTGCTTACCTTTGTACATTACTTTCTCCAATCTGTCCAACAAGGGTGCGATACGGGTATTATCAACTTCCGATATCTGGAAATATTATATTCAAGTGACAAATTATTGTTATAAAGGGTTGATATTTTATATGACAGCTTAACTTTTTATTGTACAATAAAGCCTGGAAATATTCAGAGTGTCATCTGCAGAATGAGGTCCTCAGAGGGTGAATTTGGTGATGCTACCCTGCACAGCACGGTAGCATTACTAAGTTTACCCTCTGCGAACCTCATTTTGAATCAAGGTCTCATGCCAAAACAGAAAAGAGGTAACCAGAGGGTAAATTGGGGATTGTAGCTCACTGTGAGGGATAGCATCAGCAAATTAACCTTCCGGGGACCTCATTCTGCAAATGACAGATTGCTTATTTGCAGGGTGGCGGACAATTCATATATATTATGTAAAATACAGCTAGTATATTGTCGTAATGTGGGTTCACTTTGTATCACCTGTACTTGATTGCTGGGACGCTTATTGGTCATAACCCGAACTGCGCCCCACAGGCCACCATCTGAGGATGGAGATGGGAGGGGGGTGGCATTTGTTCCTATAAATAAAGGCCAACAAAAACTTTTTCTCGACAGTTTTTTTTAGTTTCTCGAAGCCTCACGACCGCCGGTTGTTTTTGAATCCTTTACCCAACACACTAAAAACTAACGTGTTAAAACTGACACTTTCAAGGTGTTAAACCCATTCTAACTCTTAGGGTTTGATTTTAACACTCAGAGTGCAATGCTTTAAGCACTTAGACATTACAATCGTCAGACATCTGAAACTTGAATGGATGGCACTTCCCATGTGTCTAGCATTGGTGGTTCTTCCAGAATCGTCCATAATTTGATTTACGCTTGGTGGGTACATAATTAAAAGGACACAACGCAGATGGCGCGGATCAGGCTCGAGAGTTCGAGCCTGATCCGCGTCATCTGCGTTGTTTCCTTTCAAGTGTCGTGACATTACACTTGTCAAGTGGTATTATTGTAACACCTGTCAAGTTCTGGGATATCTACACTTGAACAAAGTGGTAGTTCAGCACTTAGTAAGTGTTAAATACAGCACTTCAAGTGTATTTTTTAACACTTTAGTTTTTAGCATGAACGCCGTGACTAAAATCGGCCAGCGCTATTCGCAAAAATCGCCATTCAATTTTCATTATTTTTTCACTTTTCGTCTCAGAACACAGCTTATGACACCTCATTGGAACGAGCTCGTTGAGGGGGGTCATAACTTATGTTTTTGACGCACAAAATTATTTATTCAATAATTTTGTTTGCAAGTGTCGTCTGCTTTTCGTGTTAGGTAAAGTGTTAAAGTGTTTACTTTAACAGCCAAGGTCACATCGTGTTGGTGACAGTTTTACGGGTGGGAGGAAGCCGGAGTACCCGGAGAGAACCACCGAGCAACGACGAGCAGCTGCCAGCTCCCCAACATCGCAACTCCGCACTGCAGCACAGGCAGGGTTAGATTGGCTGAAGACATGCGCACCGTCGATGTGCAGTACGCCTAAGTACAAGGCGTCCTCGTGCCCCCATGTGGACAATCGGGTTTAAGTGCCTTGCCCACGGACACAACGCGGGAGACCGAATCGATCGCTCAGACGGTCACCCGTCCAAGGATTAACCGGGCTCGACGTTGCTTAACTTCGGTGATCTGACGAGAACCGGTTATCGCAACGCCACCGCGCCCCCAAACAGGTAAAGAGTTAAAGAGCAAAGGAATGAGTTAATGGTGTGTATATTTTTCAAGGCAATGCAAACTGAATATTTATAACATACTCAAGTTATTATTGACAACAAATAAGTCCTGGTATTGAAAAGGAGATGACTTGTTATTAATTTCGTGCTATTCTTCTCCTTGATGTTTGATAATGGAAAAGCCAAAACACTCTGAGAGCTTCCATGTCATCATCAAAGATAGATAGATAGATAGATAATTCTTTATTCACGGTATGCAAAAATGATTTACAGTACAATTCACATAATCTTGTGTTACAGAAATAGGCACACCGTAGGGAATGACGTAGCCAGATTGGCTGTCTACCCGACATTCCCTTAAGAAAATAACAGTTTATTTGCAGTCTAACTATGAGAGCAAATGGAAGTAATAGTAGCTCTTTCTTTCAAGAAAATGTATACAGGGCGGGTTGAAATCATTTATTTATTCAGGATCGACGTTTTACAGTATGTCCAGTAAGAAATCCAGCGGTTTTTCAAGGTAGATAAACCTAAATGTCAGACCACTCCATATTCTAAACCCGTCGTCGTTGCGAATAATTTTGGAGCATCCAAAAGTTCTGACACACAACTTACAACATATAACAGCTATTAATTGGAAGACGATATGGAGTGGTTTCTGACAACAGGTTATACGAGACGAGGTACCCAGAAAAGATTCAATTTTTGACATTTATATTGTACAATAGATTTCAAATGAAGGTTATATCAGTAGGTAATATCGGGAGCCAGCACCATAAGGCATAAGGCATAGACAGATGAAATTTCAAGAGTTGCTTTCTTCATCTTTTAACCCTTTGCCCAAAAGGGCCCAACTGCATAGATACCGACTTTCATGATTTGAAGCAGGTTCTTCATTTCTAGCATACAATAAAACCATATACGATATTAACATCCTTGAAACCAGCTCATAGAGCTGGCCTCAATCATATCAACATTTGCTTGGTGTTATTAGGTATGTGCCACAGCATACGAAGCCGAGGAAGCCACACTTAGGCTAAAAATCTGTGCGGTTGTAGTCGTTTTGTTTTGTGAATGATCAGTATAGTTGATTATACAAAGTAAATAGCTTTTTGGAGGATAAGAAAATTTATCGTCTGGCTAATTACCAAGCCCTTAAAAATGGCGATTAGCCATCCTAGTCTATTCAACATCCTGGCTAGGAAGTAAATTAAGGGAAAAAACAGCCGCAAAATGCCACACAGCTTTGGGGGTATGGCCAACACTGAGCATGCTCAACCATCTGGGAGAATCACCTACGCTTTATTTGAGATACCTGGTATTTGTCTATATGGTTTGAAAATAAACTGGGATTTTTATTTCTTGCCAATATGTGCAGTCTGGACAGTAAGGGTTATTACAGTAAATCTCACTTGAATATGACGACAATATATTGTTAGTTAGCGTATTCTTGAGGATGTGTCTATTTCTTATATTACGGATCGAGCTGTCAAGCGCGTTCCAGATTCTAGGAAATGCATACAATGGGAGATTTTCTAGTGATTTGGTTCGAGTTTTTTCTACCTTTAAGAGACCTGATTGCCTTGTCGCCATCCCTGATGGATGTATTACGCTGCTGAATGTATTGTTGAAGGATGTTGGTAGTGTACCATTGTGCCAGTCTAAAACAAATAAGGACACGTGAAGTTTGTACAAGTCCTCAACTTTAAGTATTTTGTCTTTTTTAAAAAAGGGTTCGGTGTGAGCATTGTATCGCTTGTTAGTGATTATGCGCACCGAACGTTTTTGCATAATACCAAGTCTTTTGACTGCCTTAGACCGCCCCCAAATCTGGATACCATATGTCAAGTGGCTGTGAATTAAGGCATAATAGAGGGTTTTCATGGCCTCGTGGGGAAGAATGTGTCTAACTTTGTTCAGGCTATAGTTAGCACGGGATATTTTAAGGTAGATCTGTGATATGTGGGCATTGTAGGACAAGTTATCATCGATATTTATTCCGAGAAATTTCAATGATTTTTCAGGCTTGGTGGACCCCACCCTGGTAATGGGTTGGTTATTAATCAAAATGTCATCTTGAAGATTACTAATCAGGTTGCGTTTATTACTTGGGTTTATTAAAATACTTTTTGTTTTGTTAGTATTTAACTTTAATTGGTTGCTAGAACACCACTCAAATAGTTTTTGAAGTTCTTCGTTGAGGTACCTGATTTGGGGAGTAATGTTAGATTTGGAGTCATGTACTGTGGTATCGTCTGCAAAAGCTAGAAGGTTTAGTGTTGTTGCATTGCTAATGTCGTTAACGTATAAAAGGAACAGAATGGGCCCCAATATAGAACCTTGGGGAACTCCGCAGTTCATTGGAGCTAAATAAGAAAGGTGTTCTCGGTACGAGACATACTGGGTTCTGCTAGAGAGATAGCTCACAAACCAGTCCTTCGCTACTCCTCGTATGCCATATGTTTCAATTTTACTCAATAGGATATCATGTCTGATGGTATCAAAGGCTTTGGAGAGGTCCAAAAACACCGCCAAGGTGTTATTTTTTGCGAGTTTATTATTTTCCAGTGCTATATTGTTCAGTAGGTGAAGGACGGAGTGTATAGTGCTGTGTTTTTGCCTAAAACCGTACTGATGAGGATGAAGAATATTAAATTTGTCCAAGAATTCTGTTAGTCTGTTGGACATAAGTTTTTCAAGAATCTTTGAAAAAGTAGGCAAGAGACTAATAGGTCTGTAGTTGGTGAAGCAATTCTCGTCGCCTGTTTTGAATATTGGTACCACTTTTGCAATTTTCATTCTGTCTGGCACAATGCCATTCCTAAATGAACTATTGATAATATGTGCAAGGGGCTCTGAAATTCCGTCTACCGTTGTTTTCAGAAGCTGAGTTGAGATGCCATCGCCATCTTTTGTCGATTTAGATTTTAGTTTGTTTAGAACAGAAATTACTTCCAGAGGACTGTTTGGTCTAATATAGAAATAATTTGGAAAATTGCTATCCATGTAATTCGAATACGATTTATTTGTTTTTTTAATTTGCTCTGATGTAACTTTACCTACGTTTGCAAAGAAATTATTGAACCCATTGGCTATGTCGCTAGGAGCTTTTACTTCTTCATTGTTAAGGATGAATGAAGATGGTAGTGTGGATGTACGTTTTGCTTTATTAATTGCTTCATTTAGGATTTGCCATGTTTTTCGCATATCATTTCTATTTCCTTGTATGATATTTCTTTAATAATTAGCTTTACATTGTTTTTTAGCTTTGTTGAAGATTCGGCAATAATTTTTATAGTTCAGGATGTTCTGAGATGTCGGGTGCTTAAGTTTTTTGTTGTAGAATTTCAATTTATTATTAGATGATACGACAAGCCCTTTGGTTATCCATGGTTCTTTCTTAATGAATTTCTTATTAATGGGAACATTTTTCAATGGAAATGCTCTTTCATAAGCTTCTAAATCATTTTTTTAAAATGTTTCGTATGCCACGTTTGGACAGTCTGACTGCGTTACAAGACTGAAGTCGCTTTGAGAGAGAAGACCTTTGAAGACCGATATACTTTCAGCGTTTATCATTCTTTTCACAGTGAACTTTTTCGTATTGATTCCCTTTGAGCTCGTTTCAATATGGAATATTCCAAAGTGATCGGACACGTCGGATATGATTATGCCAGAAAGAGTTGACGGTGCAAGATGATTCGAAAAAATGTGATCGATCAAAGTGGCTGAATGACTCGTAACTCTTGTTGGTTTTGTTATATGAGGTAGAAATCCGTCACTAAACATACAATTAACGAATTCTTCTGTTTTGGAATGAGTTGAAACTTTTAACAAGTCGAGGTTGAGATCCCCCATAATATATGCTCGTTTATTTTCCGCATTCAAAATACCAGTTATTTCGTTCAGCTTGGAAAGAAAAATATTTATGTCCGCTTTGGGGGCTGTATTAGGTCTGTATATTACTCCAATAATTTTAGGGATATTTCTAGTTTCAATCTCAATGAAAAGCGATTCGAAGACAAGGGGGGTGAAGATGGAAAGGTCTTTGCGAATTTTATATGAGGTACCCTCTTTAATATAAATTCCAACTCCACCTCTACCGTCGTCATTTTCAGCCCTAGAATTTTTAGTAAGAGATTCGTAGCCCTCGAGTGCGTATGAAATATTAGGAGGGATCTGAAAGATTTCAGTTAGACCGATTATATCAAATGTTTTGCCGCCCTGTTGTAGATCATACAACAAGTCTTTCAAAGGATCCCAGTGCGCTTTCAGACTTTGACAATTGATATGGAACAATGAGAATTCCATTTTCAGTTCGCTTGTGGTCGACCGAAAATCTCTGGGTGAGAAATAATTACAGTCTTTTAATAAGTCACAAACGAGGGACTCGTCGGTTTCAAGAGTTGTACAAAGCTTTTCGTTATACAAATGTCTGAAATCGTATTCATCGCAAGTCTGGACCTCGTCGAAAGTTAAACTACCCGCCATTGGATCCCTGTAAACCACCTAGAATTCTCTCCGGACATAAGTTGAGAATGGGCATACATAGAGAAGAAGAAGCCGCATTTCCCTCAAATTGTAACAAGGTTGTACCCACGTTTGCTCTCATAGAATTCTGCAGAGAAAGAGATGGAAGACTGGAATATATATGGAACAGAAAGATAAATTTAATAAGCAACATATATAACAAAGAATGGATTGGTGCTTTTCTCTAGGCTGATCTATTGAATAATATGTACCTGATGGGTATTTGTCGTTTTATTCATTTTCCCAAGGATTGATTTAAGCCACACATGGAAAAGTGCTACTGGACCAGCATCCTCTCGTATATACTTCCAAATAATATTCCCGCCGTGCGGAACACTGCCCAGATCCAAATGGTTGGCCCCGGGCAGTGGCCCGCATCTACGAGGCCATCATTAACTGGTTGAGGGCTAGATTATTTTTGGTGGTCTGAATTTGTTATTGAAAACTTGTTTTATCTCGAACTATTGGAGAGTGCCTGCAGACACTTTCCAACAATTTGCAATAGAACATATTTATATAAACAAAGTATTTTTGGCTTTTGAATGAATATGAAACAGGAGCAAGGAAAACATTGGCTTTTGCTCTGATACCCTCATTCTTTTGAAAGCCCTGACAGTGGGTTCTAGCACTCCACCGGTTAAGAGGCATATTTCGGGTTGACACGGAACAGGTTTTGGAGAGGGGGGGTTCGCTGACAGGCAATAACAATAAAATAGCATGTGAGAAATTCAATTCGATCAGCGACTGCTTTCATCGTAGCACCAAACAAAGTGGAGGATTTGTCAAAACAGGATGCGCGGGGTTCATCGTGAAGCGATGGCCGTTTTCCCATTCGGTGGTGTCTAAGGAGATGAAATGACGCAAGCCTCCTTTCACGAAAAAGTACGCGAAAGTTGAAAGGAGATGCGCGGTGGGTTGGGGGTGGTGGGGACCCTACTCCTATCAAAAACGGCATGGTTCAAAAGTGAACAACCCCCTAGGGGAAAAATTTTTTTTTTTTTTTTTTTTCCCTCCTTCCACAATATAAGTCTCTTCAAGTGACGAGTAGTTGACAGCAGTAAATAGAAGGAGGGACTCTAAGGGGGACACAGTTGAGGCTGCACGGTGAAAGTAGCGCAACATTTTGAGTGCAATCGCTTAAGTGTGTGAGTATCTATGAGGATGTGAAGGGGGGGGTGCTCATATGCCGAATCGTATTCTGGAGAACCCTCTAAACGATTCTTGTACCTTGTGTCTTGGATCTCAAACGTCAACGATGGGATGGCTCACGTGCAAGGATTGGCATGATGTCATTTAAATGTGGTGGGGGCGCAGACTGAGTTCCGACATTTTTAGTCGACGTTCCTGCAGTCCAGTTATTTTAAGAACAGTGTCCTTCTCATCATTAATTTAAACCCTTCCCAGCGCCTGAACTTCCAAGTGACGAACCGAACAGCTCAGAACTTCAAGTTCTATCACCCTTCAGTTTTTGCCAAAGTACGATCACGGAAATATCGCTGTAAATAAAGTAACCAAACAGAAAATCCATTCATACAGTACGTGGAGAGTGGATTGTAACTAAATCATCCACGGAGTGGAGTTATCACCCAGGCTATAACTTTCAAATTTTGTACATATCGACAAACAACACAGCAATGTTTCAGCTAATGGACCTCCGGGTATAACCCGGAGGTCCACTGGCTGAAACTTTGCTGGTGCTGGTTATGCTTTGCAACAAATTCGCAATTATTCCTCGGGTGGAATCTCCACTCTGTGGGTGATTTAGTGATAATACACTCTCCAGGTACTGTATTTTAAGGAAGATATTTTAAGTAATTCATGATTATAAGCTAATATCCTTTCAATTGGTAGGTCATTCCTGTTCTGAATCCCTGCCGTCACATGTCTTGGTCATTCCTGTTCTGAATCCCTGCCTTTACATGCATTGACATTATCTCACAACATAAAAAGTTAAGCTGAACAATTAGTCCACGCTTTTGTCACTCGCCGTCTTGATTATTGCAACTCACTGCTATACCGATGCAAAAAGGCGTCACTGGATAAGCTTCAACATGTCTAAAATTGTGCTGCTAGGTGTGTAACTCGAAATAGGAAGTCGTGTCACATAACACCTATCCTAGGTGACCTCCACTGGTTTCCTGTCCAACAAAGAATTCAATATAAAATAATTCTTCTGATATATAAATGTATAAATAACCTGGCACCATCATATCTCTCAGATCTGGTCACATACTACACACCTGCCAGATACCTCCGTTCTTCGGACTCGCACACCTTGGTCCAACCTGTTTCAAAATTAGCATCCGCAGGTGACCGGGCCTTTTTGATCGCCGCCCCTAACCTCTGGAACCTTTCACCGAGTCACCGGAGACTACCACCGGAAACTGAGTCATTCAAAGCTGGTTTGAAAAGGCATCTCTACAAACAAGTTTTCTGCACCAATATGTAGACAAGAAATCATTTCCTTTTTTGTATGTAAAGCCAAAGAGCACATTTTGTGGATTTTAGGCTAAAAATTATTATTATTTATCCCATCGAAGACTTCCTATAGTTTATTACTTTCACGAAGTGGTCTTCAATGCTGTCAGCAGAGAGAGGGAGAGAGAGAGGTGGAGAGAGAGATAAAGACATACAGAGACAGAGGAGAGAAAGGGAGAGAGGGCAGAAGCAGAGACAGGAACAGTGACAGGGGGACAGAGACAGTGACAGGGAGAGAGAGACAAACATTCGCTTTTAAATATCACTAGCGCGTCTACCCGGCGTCGCTCGGTTAAAGGGTCAACTCGAAAATCAAACCTACCCACGTTACTCCTGATACAAAACTGTACACAGGTGCCAAATTTCAGACCCACATCTCTGAAAATGTAGGAATAAATATCGGTGTTCGAGGAGTTAATCTACTACTGGTACAAAATTACCCATAGGCTCTAATTTTCAGATTGATATCTGTGTGAAAATGTAGGAGCACAATCCGACTTTGCATGTAGGGAACCCTTTCAACCCGGTGTGCATAAATTTCTGCGTGATGAAAAACTTGGTAGTGGACAAGCAGACGATATAAAGAGCAAGAAATCTGAAACGAGGCTTGGTAATAATTTAATCCAACAGCTCGTCAGAGCTGTTGGATTAAATTATTACTGAACCTCCCAACAAGTAGTCTTCAATGCTGTCAGCAGAGAGAGAGAGTAATAGTGTTTGCAAGCTGTCGAATTTATTTCATTTCACTTTGGATACATGTTTCTGGAAATGCGGGATTTTTTTAAATAAATATCCCCTCCACAACGAAAAAGGCTGGTCAGTGGTATTCACAAAAAGCGCCAGTCAATTTTTATTTTAATTTTGTTCGTAAAAACATAGCTTATGGTCTCTGATTTGAACGAGCTCTCTGTGCTTGTTCCATTGAGGGGGTCATAATTCCATTGAGGGGTGATACGCTATGTTTTAGAGACATAAATTTCACCATTTTACTTATTTAAGAATTGCTTTTGAGTGTCGTCTGCTATATCTGCCCGGAAAAGGGCTATTCCAAAGATGATTCTCTTTTGGATTCAGGTCAGAGAAGTGGTTATGTGGTTAAATTAAAGTAATGTGATCATTACCAGGTACGTTCAGAATTGTGTGCAAGTGCCAAATCTTGTTGAAACATGAAGTTCTTTCGTGGAAATACAAGATATTCAGAGAGTTTTGATGTCGTTGAATTGTTCGCCCTTTCCTTGCTTGAGAATACTCAAGCTTTTCAATACTCTCCAAAATTGCAAGAAGAAAAGCTTCCACACAGTGTGCAGGGACTCCGCGAAGATAATGACCGATTTGGGGGTATATCCAATTTGTCCCGACTGTCCTCAAGAGCCGACTAAAGAAATATTCCAACGACATCATCAAGAAATGCCTTCGTCAAGGACGTGTCTTGGTGTTGTAGTTGGAATATTTTGTCAATTTCTCAACTTCATATTTAAATTATTGGGGTTGTCACACCCCCTACCCCCCCCCCCCCCCCCCTCACAGTTATGCCCCTGATAGTGAGTTGGATATGTTGACGTTGGCTAAGGAATTTTTCGTGTGTTTTTTTTATCTGCCCCAACTTCCCATGCAAGATGTGCGTGTCACTTGTGAGAAGGCTATGTGAGATAGATACGTAACCGTATCTTATGTTTCGTTGGTGTTCAAAGTAGTGTTGTTAATTATACTGTTAATAGTAACAGTATATTGTATACGGTTTGTTCAATTTCTTAGCGTAATTCCTATCACGGCAGCGTCCATCGGTCAACTGATGCACGCACCCAACAGACGTCGTCGGAATGTATCAAAGTTCATTTCGCTTCAAATCTTAGCCCCCTGTCTTGCCGGTGTTGGAAGTTAATTTCATGGCATATACCATAACTTGTGCACTCTTTCCGGTAAGCAAATCAGAAATGGATAGCACAATTGTTCGATACAGCTGCACGTGCCCCTGAATTACTTCAGGGGAGAAAATTATCCCTGATGGGGATGGGTGTGAGAAGAAGAAATCTAACCCTCGGGACAAGATATTTGGTCCAGACACTCGTCAAGCCTCGTGTCTGGCCCAAATATCTTGTCCCCGGGTGAGATTTCCCCATCTAATACACACTCCATCAGGAATAATAATAGTCTGCCCCTACTGCAGCTGTAGAAGATATACCCGTTCCCTGTAACAACTAATATTACACTCTAAAATCAGTTGGGTTAAAAATTTACCCAAATCGACTGGGTTGAGTGAATATGAACCCAGTTGGGTTCATATTCACTCAACCCAGTCGATTTGGGTTAATTTTTAACCCAACTGATTTTAGAGTGTATTTATTATTATTTATTAGTGTTTAAATCCACATATTTCTGCACAATGGCTTATCATGACCACAACATGGAGATAAAGTCAAGTTTAGTTGTCTATACCCATGTTGCCCATTTCAGAGGACTTCCACGCCATGCATCGGTGACTGAGTCCTATTTTACCAGTAAAACGGAGCTTGCTTACCACAGTAAATTAGCATTGCTTCACTTTCCAGGGTTACTAAATGGGAGCAACGAGTTTTCCCTTCACTGTGTATAAACAACAACACATAACACTCTTTTCATCTTTTATGGTACCTCGCCTCGAGCGACTGTAGCCGTGTAATGGAGCACAAATTTCACAAATTTTCAAATTGTAAACACTTGGACAGACCTGACCACGCCTTAAATAAATGATGAACCCCAGTGACGACAGATCTCGCCGGCCAGAAACAACCGCCTATTTTTTTTTTCTTTTATTCATTTATTGATATATTATATTTAATCTGAAGGGGGCAATCTGTAACAAGGGCCATGAAGAGCCTGCCTACGGGGTGAGATGCTGGTCCTCATCACAGAGTTAAATTCATGCTAAGATGGCACGATGAACACTAAAACAGTGCCGCTACTTGTAATATATATTGTAATTAAACCAATCTTGACAGAATATACGTTTTTTTTAATTTGATAATTGAACAAGAATTTAACAAGGACAACGCATGAATTTAACTCTTGAAAAACACTAAATGCACAGTTGAAGAAAACGATGTAAAGTAACTCGAGGTCACTTCCAAAATTACATTGCATTTCTGATGGGTGCTATCCACCGTGACTGGCATGACGAAACGTTATGGAACTTGACGGATCAAGCGTCGAGCTAGAAGTGAAATTACTAAAAGCGACGTGACCACCCAGACGAATCAACTCATTTGCTTGGTCCTTGGGGTTACGTTTTCGTAACCACGCAGAAAGCCGATCAACTTAAACATACAATTAAGTTAACCCGTTCCGTGTAGACAAAAGTTTTTCGCTTTACTACGAAACGCGAAAAACGAATAATATTAACTGGGTGGGGGCTAGATTATTTTTGGTGGTCTGAATTTGTTATCCAAATTTGTTTTATTACAAATTATTAGAGAGTGCCCACGGGCACTCTCTAATAATTTGTAATAGAACAAATGGACATAAACAAAATATGATTTGCGTTTGACTGAATATGAAATATGAGCAATGAAAACATAGACTTTTGCTCTGGTACCCGCATTTTATAAAGCCCCGATAGTTGGCTTCTAGCGGGAGCGCGGTGGCTCAGTAGGTAGAGGTGCAGGCTGCAAGCCGAGAGGTCCTCGGTTCGAATCCCACCTGCGGTAACCGCGTTGTGTCCTTGGGCAAGACACTTCATCTCCATTGTCCGCGTGGGGGCACGATGACACCGTGTACTAAGGCGCACTGCACGTCGATGGTACACATGTCTTCAACCAATCTAACCCTGTCTGTGCTGCAGTGCGGAGTTAGATGTTGGGGAGCTGGCAGCTGCTCGTCGTTGCTCGGTGGTTCTCTCCGGGTACTCCGACTTCCTCCACCCATAAAACTGTCACGGTCATGATTAGCCATTGTGCATAAATATCGAGTGTAGGAAAAAACCTTCTTTGGAAAAAAGCCCCTTGGTAAAAAAACCCTTGGAAGAAACCCCCTCAAGAAAAGAAAAACCTTGGAAAAAAAACCCTTCATATGACAATAGAAAAAAGTTTTCTTTAGTGACTTTATTTTTGTATGACAACATGTTCATTAGTGAAAAATACATTAACATAATATTATCTGTATGTTCTATAGTACAAAAATATCTGTATGTTCTACAGTAAAAAATACATTCCAATGATATTCAAATTTGCATATTTTCACCTGTTAATCACTTCATATACAGCACTAATA
The DNA here is from genome assembly GCA_031216915.1 of Pictodentalium vernedei. NCBI lineage: Eukaryota > Metazoa > Mollusca > Scaphopoda > Dentaliida > Dentaliidae > Pictodentalium > Pictodentalium vernedei. Next base: position 554,000,082 of record CM062294.1, on the reverse strand, counting down.
CATTAAATATGTCTAACATTTAATTTGTAAGGCAAGATGCCCTACAGCACTGAATACGTTAAATAACCCTTTACCCAATGCAGCTTTTTTTGAAAGTATGCAAATATGGATACCATTGGAACTGGCTGAAGCAGCTAATTCCAATGATTTTCATATTTGCATACTTTCAATCGTTAATTACTTCATATAGACCCCACAACATTAAATACTGCACTAAATACATTAACTATGTCTAACATTTAATTTAAATCTTTGTTTTGTACTTCATTTTTGATTCGTTTCATGTTCTGTGCTATCTGCCATTTATATTGTGCTTCATATTCAATTGCTATCTGCCATTGGTATTGTGCTTCATATCTATTTAGTTTAATAAAAAAATTAAAAATATTGGTACTTGTTATTTCAAACAAAACACCGACTAGTGCCTTAGATGCAATTACCCCCCCCCCCCCCCCCCCAAAAAAAAAAAAAATCCAACTTTATATACATTTGGTCTGAGGGTATTTTGTCTGAGGGTATTTTGTCCTACCCATTGAGGGTATTATGTCCTAAGGGTATTTTTTGAGGGTATTATGTCCTAAGGGTATTTTGTCCGAGGGTATTATTTTGTCCGGATACCTTTTTTTACTGTAGAACATACAGATATTTTTGTACTATAGAACATACAGATAATATTATGTTAATGTATTTTTCACTAATGAACATGTTGTCAAACAAAAATAAACTCACTAAAGAAAACGTGTTTCTGTTGTCAATATGAAGGTGTTTTTTTCCAAGGTTTTTCTTTTCTTGAGGGGGTTTCTTCCAAGGGGTTTTTTACCAAGGGGCTTTTTTCTGAGGAGGTTTTTCCCGGGTTTTTTTTCCGTACCCCATAAATATCTGACCTTAGACATCAGTAAATAAATAGTGGCTTCTAGAACTCAACCAGTTAAAAGCAATATTTTGAAAGTATATGAGGGACATGAGCAAGCAGTGGTTACATATAGACGAGGAATTCTAGGTATTGAAGTATCCATGAGCAATCATTATTGCTATCACAAACAGTCCAAATTAATTTTAAGTATACAGTACGTGGAGAGTGTATTATCACTAAATCACCCGCAGAGTGGATATTCCACCCGAGGAATAATTGCAATTTTATTGCAAAGCATAACCAGCATCAGCAAAGTTTCAGCCAATGGACCTCCGGGTTAAACCCGGAGGTCCATTGGCTGAAACATTGCTTGTGTTTTTTTGTCGATATGTACAAAATTTGAAAGTTATAGCCTGGGTGATAACTCCACTCCGCGGGTGATTTAGTTGCAGTCCACTCTCCACGTACTGTATATTGATAGATTTTGTGGGTCGAAGCTTTTGAAAAAATGTGACATTACTAATGAATCTTAACTGTTTTGGAAATTATTGTGCAACGGCTTAATGAGGAAAGTTTCCATAAAGACAAAATTATCTTAGCATATTAATTGAAAATGACATTGACAGTCACTAATTAAGTGTTCTCCACTGTGCGTCGTAGGTCACGACGACATATTGGCGTGTTTATTGATGTTTTTATTAGCACATTATAAAAAAAATACTTTTTATTATAAGAATATTAATTGAAAATGACAGTCACTAATTAAGTGTTCTTCCTTGTGCGTCGTAGGTCACGATGACATATTGGCGTGTTTATTGATGTTTTTATTAGCACATTATAACAAATTACTTTTTATTAAAAGAATATTAATTGAAAATGACATTCACAGTGACAAATCAGGTGTTCTCTCTTGTGCGTCGGAGGTCACGATGACAAATTGACGTGTTTATTGTTGTTTTTATTTTGTATGGTTTTATTGAAAAATTGTGAGAATTTGTTTCGAGAAATGTGAAATTTAATTTATTTTTTAAAAAAGCTGTGTTAGGTAAAGTATTAATGTCAGACGATAGTCTGATCTGAGGGAGTTTAAAAAATAACACCGCTCAATATATGAGTGACTTTTTATTTTTTCTGTCACACACCAACAATCTTTTCACAGATAGTACGCTGACGTCCAGGCCATTAAAATTGTCTAAAGTGAGCGTAATAGTAAATACGGACCCATCGTGTTGCAGCCCGGTGGGAGAGAAAAGTGCCGATATTTCCACCTTTTCGATATCTGCTTCATATACTTTTTAAATTTTTTTCATAAAAGCCTGTGGCCCAATGTTTACAGCCCCTAGTTAGAGGCCTTCAACGTTATTTCTGGTATTCCTCCTTGAGCTAAAGATGTAATGTGTTTTTCACCCCCCCCCCCCTCCCTCCCCCATTTGGATGACCCCGGTGGATGACTTTGGAAGTGACGTCATGTCACGTGATCCAGTGGCGCCATGATGTGTTGTCATGATAACCCATGTAAGCGGCCATGTTGTGACGTCATCCCCATAGTGATACGTGGTGTTAGTGCGCAGTGCATGTTGTTAGGGTGGTACGTGTTTCCGTCGTCCATTTTGTATACTGGAGGCCGCCATCTTGGTTTGTGTGGTAGCACGTGGTTGATCCAAAGGCTTACAATAGGCTAGGGGTATGTTCAGAGGATACGTTCCTTTGTACAAGAGCAATTTCCCGTTTCGTAGAATAACACAAATAAACCCGACATGCTGTACTATTTCGGATTTCTATGTCTATCTATGCAATAGTTTTTGTCTATCCGACCATGTTCGTTTGTACTCGCGTATACTCCAGTAGAGTAGAAGTGTCTATCTACTGGAACACCTTTGCATATTGTTACTATATTTAGCTTTTCTGGTCAGTTCGTGTTAGTTCTGACCGTATTCCCAGTACTCTTGTTCTTGTTTCATTTATCTAGATCACCCAAAACACGGAATCCAAATTTTACAGAGTCGAATAAGAATCCCAATTACGGAATGCCTTGTATAGCCCGTTTATATATATTTTATATTGAACGTTCTAAAAAATGGTACATGTTGGGGGGGGGGGGGGGGGGTGAAGCTATCTGTTTGAACATTCTGAAGGCCTAAGTGAGATTTTGCTAGGAGGTAGTGTTACAAGCCAATATTAATGGATGATAGTATAGTCAATAGTACTGCTACAAGGCCGCAATTACGAATGTAGGACGTTTCGGCCTAGGACGTTTCGGCCCGGACGTTTCGGCCTAGGACGTTTCGGCCACGGACGTTTCGGCCAGAAATATTGGACAGGGTGGACGTTTCGGCCAAAATATATTTGAGGGTACTTTTTTTTCTTGTTTTCTCTGGAAGAGTTGGAGAGGGGGAAGTGATTTAGGAATGAAGAAAAACCATTTCCATTTTTTATATTTATTGAACGTTATCATAAAAATATAACAAAAACAAGTAATGAAACAATTATAATACATAGCACAAGTAAGCACAATTTTGGAGAATATTCACTTATGTCCACAACATATTATTTTTTATTGTATTTGAAGAAAACAAGTTATATTTTTTACTGACGGGTGAATCTTCTATCCATTTCTTCGTTATTTGACATTTACAGACAGAATTCATGGCTGTTGATGCCTGGGGTGTCTTCTATCCAAATGATACCTTTTAACCAACACTTAAACAAGCTCAAGGAGCTCATTCAAGTGAGAGGCATAAGGTATAATCTGGAAAGAAGATCCGTCTTCTTCGTTACTACTTGACACTCTATTTACCGACAGAATTCATAGCTTTTGATAATCAGGAAAAAATTAGTTGAATTTGACCAATCAAAAATCAGGTTCTCTCAGTTTGTTATGCTACATTTATAATAAGAGAAAAATATATTTTTCTTAGTTCATTATGTCACATTTCATTGTATTCAAGATTACATATTCGGTTGACCACCACGCAAATTGTAACTTACACCACGTAGAAATTCGGCAATTGTTTTACGACCACACACTCTATCATCACACAAGTTTTGGAGTCGTGATTGTAATTCAGCATATATCTTTTTTGTTCTCTTTTTGGGTCTGATACCTCGCTCCAATTGCAACAGAATACCTGTAACACGTGCACACTCAGCTTGTAAACCTCTGAAATATTGTTTGTTCTGGGTAGATTACTAATAGTAGTCTCATGCATATTCCAGTCACATGGTGAAAATAATGGCGGCACTCGTCTTAACCTTACAGTTTGTATGCCATTAACCTCTCTTGCTGGCCTCTGGCGGAGTTGGCCACTAACATAGGTGCTGTCAAAGTACTCAACAAGAGGTTCTGCTTCCTCTGGCATTGTCTCTTTCAAATAATCCATACCTTCCTGAACTTCGGAAACAGGCAGGAATGCTAAAGCATCTATCTGTCCACAATAAAGACGAAAATCATTTTCAGTCTCATATACATTTGCAAGCCCAAGTGACTGAATTTTTCTCCAAACTGACTGGGAGAGATGATAAAAACAATACTGAATATTAACATGAGCACCAAAGACAAAATGAACAGAAAGCTTAACACTTCTTTCAAAATCTATAATGACAGTTGTAGGATCACAGTCAGCCTCTGCTAATTTGTTGAACAGACTCTCATAACTTGTTTGGGTCTTTCTTTGGAGCAAAGCATAAACTAAAGGCAAAAACACATTATCTACACGACCATGTATGACATACAACTGATATAAAATATTTGGGGCAACTGAAAATGTTCCATCCATGCACCAAGTATCACAGCTTGCTAGCTGCTGTAAATGTTTTTCAGTGGCAAAAATAATAACCCTCTCATCAACAGTAGGACCATTGTCACTGAACAAAAATGGAACAGGCTGGTCACCTGTAGTCATGCTCCACTCACCAGTTATTTCAAGTTCCTGCAGAGTTTGTGGATCTTTGGGTCGATGAAGAGCTCGGGCTCTCCGCAGCACACCTTTATTTACATCTGCATTTGGAAGACGGGCTTTCACTTCATCAGATACTGTTGAAAGCATTGTCGTGAAAATCTGGTTGGGCTTATCATTTGTTTTACTAGCCATCTCTTTCATGTTCTGTCTGCATTTAGAAATATCTACTTCTATTTCGTCAGATAAATGAGAATGCTCCTTCGTCAAAACTGGACATTCATAATTGTCATTTGTTTTCAAGATATCTGTACAGTTGATAGGGGGGTCACGTTTCACACAGCGCCATGTTACAGATTTATACTTGTCTGATCTTGACTTCACAGTGTACATATGTCCCTCAGCGCATAGTTTTTTCCCACCTCTTTTTGTTGTAATGATTTCCGTGTTAGGACTCCTAGCACACCAAAGGCTATGAGGAGAGTATGATAACATGGAGTATTTATATAAAAAAACCAAACCCTCTTTGAAGCCACATAAGGCAGGTATAAAGAAAAGGACAATTTCTTGTCAATTGCTCTAACTACAAAAACACAAGGAGACCTAAAAATTCATTGATCTCAAAAACTCCAGTCCAATTGCTGTAAAAACACTCCCTGACAAAAGAGGAAGCCTAAATGAAATATTCTGCTAATAATCAAAAGCTGAAGCTAAATAGTTATGGAAACACACATAAAATGTAGTAAGCTGACAGGTAGGTTGAAGGAATATTACTATAAAAACATAATAGTTAATGATTATAACTACCCCTATGAAAAATCTTTTCATGTTTTAAATAAAAAAAATGAACATTCAAAAGAAAAAAAAAATAAATAAATAAAATAAATAAAAAAAATAAAGTAAAAAAAATTAAAAATAATAATAGAAAAATCTCATATATTGTGAGAAATATCTCCAATTGGCCGAAACGTCCGTGGCCAAAACGTCCTAGGCCGAAACGTCCGTGGCCGAAACGTCCGGGCCGAAACGTCCGTGGCCGAAACGTCCGTGGCCGAAACGTCCGGTCACCCGCAATTACACAAGCCTGCCGTAGAAGCTAATGATAGGAAAGACAGAACATAGAAAAGTCGTGGCCTTGGAGCTTTGGAGAATAAGATGGAAGTCGTTAGTAAGACTATGCTCGAAGTATGCTCGTACAGAGTTTGAAAGTGAAAAGCCATCTGTGCCATTTGTGACAGTCTATCAACTGATGTCCATAAGTATGTGACCTTAAACACCAATAAAAAAAATAAATACTATATATATATAGCATCATGGGGCATAATAACCGGAAACGCTCGTCTCTGTTTGTTAGTGTTAAATGACCAAATATGGTAGATGTAGGAAAGTATATATTCCATGATGAACGGAATGTCTAAGCTAATGTACTGACCATATTGGACCTTCTAACGATCTGTGTAACGAATATGTCGTATCTCCTACTTTTACAGCCTGAATCAACAGTTGCAAGCGATTAAGTGATTAATAAAAATGGAATTCTGAGTGATTCATTTCAATTTCAACAAAGAGGAGATCACTCCAACCATTACATCTGTAAAGGCTGCAGCTGAATGTGTATGATGGAAACGGAGCTTGAGTTGATGTATTAAATTCAATATTTTATTTATTTATTTATTTATTTATTTATTTATTTTAAGCAGGGTTAGCATTGGTTGAAGACAGGTGCACCATCGACGTGCAGTGCAGTGCAAATTAGCACACAGGGCCACCGTGCCCGTGCGTGAACAACCAACATTAAGTGACTTGCCCAGGGACACCACGCAGTTACCCATGGTGGGGATCGAACCATGGACCTCTCGGATTGAAGTCCAATGCTGTAACCACTGAGCCGCCGCGCTGGCGTTGAAAACTATTTAACCCTTTACCCAGCGAATTGGCCGCATCCGCCTGCGTAATATGCAAATTTAGCAGTTGAAAAAATATTATTTTTCAAAACATTTCAACAAAACCATATCATGTGACCCCATGTTGGAAAGAGCTCGTCGAGCTCGTTCCAACGATGGGTCACATGATATGGTTTTGTTGAAATGTTTTGAAAAATTTAAAAAAATGATATTTAAAATAATAAACTTTGATATCGACTGCGTTGGGTAAAGGGTTAACGCAAGTAACACAATAAAGTAGACACTGAGTGACCGTGCTCCAATTAAATCCAATATTAATCTCAGATAATTGTAAAAAACATGATATAGGAATAGACAATGGTGCGAATTAGTGAAAATAAAGCGAAAAAAAATACTCACTTCAAAAAGTATACCAATAACTGCTAAGCCCATGGGTTGTACGGCTGCTTCGGTCAGAGTGTAGTATTTGTCAGAGTAATGGACGATGTGCAGCTGTAATAGAAAATGACTTCGTGTTAGAGACAAAACTACTCCTGTTCTCACGGGAGGATTTCGTACTAAATCACCCATCTGGTGGACATCGATTCATACATTTTTACAGACCCTTTGTAACCTGTGAACCCAGCAAGCAAACCAACACTCCTGGGACCATCAGGACGTTTGTCTGGTGGTCCAATAACTACAGATTAGCTTTTGAGTTTTCGGGTTTCAGCTGCTGTATCGGATATCTTTAGTTACAGAATCCGTTAGTGACATAATGTGTTATATATGGTGTTCGTTAATTCTATTTTGGACGAGAGCGACGCTCTCAATATACAAGTAACGGACACCATACATAACACATCAGATCCCCAACGAACTCTGTAATGAGTATATCATATAGAATTACTTTTTATAAACAAGGAACTAACATCTACGAACAATAACAAATGTTTGAATTCTTACTCGATTAACGTGAAGCGGTTTTCGGCTAGCGACATTTTGAAAAATCAATGAATAAAGGGGAGATCTTTCTTGACTGACAGCTGAATTCAGATTTTGGCCGTGTCTAGTTTATATGCAGCTTGCATGTGACATTTCGTCGGCTGAGTGTTAGAATGTTCTATGTCCCATAGGGGACATAGAACATTCTAGCACACAGGCGACGATTTGAAACCCAGTGACATTCACAGATACTTGAAAGATTAGATATACACTGGTGCATGTCAACTCTCTGAATCGTGGAGTACTAAAGGTATCACTAAACTAAATATTCGAATTAGAGTTATCCGCCTTGAAATCATGGAAATGATGCAATCTCTAAAACATAAACAGCCTTGGGAAAATATATTGTTTTAATAAACGTTTGAAACATTCTATTGACATCTTGCATTATTGTTGAATATTCCTGATAAAAAAGAGGGTGATTTGATGACTTTTGGACCTAGAAAATACAATTTACTTTTTGTGTGTTTTTGTAGGGAATTCCCTGAAAAATATGTGCACGCGACCGATACTTCCCTTCGTGTCATTTTTTCTCTCTTATTGGTTGCATATCCCCCTGTTTTCGGGTCAGAAAAAGTTGTCTGAAGGGCTATACTTGACAAAGAAATTGCCAAAATTATGTGATCATATTTTTTTCCGCCTGAGCGTTATAATGGTGGCCTATGGTAAAATATTTAGTTCTGTGATACATATATCCACCAGAGAGTATTGTACGCCATATCTGGGCTATCGTTAAGTCCACATTTGAAACAGACACAGTTTCTATTAGACAGTTCTCAGAAGACCCCAAAAAATGCTTTTGTACAAATATTCAAATTTGGAAACAATGTGAAACACTTCGATAACATGACACTAATAATGATATCGCCATCTTACGTTTAGCAATATATCGAAAAAATATATCACATTTTTGTTTTAAAAATTTTGACGTGGTGAGGATTGATCTGTGACGGTGAATTGACACTTGTCCTTTGGTTAAACAATCGAAAGATTATTTTGTCCGTTAAAAAGGTATAGTGGCCGACTGCAAAACCACACCGCAAAAAAATAAAAGTTCTTTTTAGAACCAAAACTGGTTCTAATCTTGTCCCTGAGATGGAACCAGTTCTGTTTAAACAGTATTTATTTCAAATCAAATAAATTTATAAAGATTAACATTAAATATTAACAGAATTAAGCATAAATTGAGGGGGTTTCAGCCGTAAGTTTAGAGCTTATACGAGGTTGGCTCAAATCATTATTAACCAAATGAGATATGAACAGTTGGCATATCGAACCAGTTTTGGTTCTGTATAGAACCAATATACCAGGTATTTATATTCGCTTTGAATAAGCTCCAAGTTTAATGCTGAATCTACTTCGGTTCATGTATTATTCTGTTAAAATTGAATGCTAATCTTGGTAAATTTATTTGATTTGAAATAAATGTTGTTTAAACTGAACTGGTGCCATCTCAGGGACAAGATAGAACCAGTTTTGGTTCAAAAAAGAACCTTTATTTTTTGCAGTGCACACACTTTCCAAATCGAAGACCCTTGCTACTGGTGCTATTTACTGCCGCGATTTAGTGGATTATAGATCGGTATATGAACGCTTCGGTTTAAACTTGCAGCAATATGCAAAGTTTGTTTTCCCACCATGATTTCTATCACAAATAGAGTCAAAAGGTTAAAACAATTAATACATACTTCTAACGGGAAACCATCTCCATCAACCGTATGCTCAGATCCTCTCCAGTCTTCAGAACCCCAGTGAAAGTGGAACTGTGCTGTTTTGTATTTTCCAGGTAATCCTCCACCGCTGATTGACAGGTCCCCTTCAACATCAATTACTGCGGTGTGTCCATTGTTTCTGAGATTCAAATCTATATGTCCGTGCTGCCAGTTGTTGAACGTAAAATCTTCAAGATCTTCGTCATATTGTACTTGTGATGTAACAACGTTGATCGGTGATTGCTTCTGACCGCCACACTGAGAATAATATTTGCTCCAATGTAAAGGACCTACAAAGAAAAGTGAGATCTCCAGTTGATAACTGTTGTTTCGTTGTGAGTATTGTGCAGGTGTGAAAATACAGTACGTGTGGAGTGGATTCTAACAAAATCACCCGCGGAATGGAGTTATCACCCAACCTATCACTTTCAAATTTTGCACATATGGACAAAAACACAAGCAATGTTTCAACCAATGGACCTCCGGGTTTAACCCGGAGGTCCATTGGTTGGAACTTTGCTTGTGGTTGTTATGCTTTTCAACAAATTTGCAATTATTGCTTGGGTGGAATCTCCACTCCGTGGGTGATTTACTGATAATTCACTCTACATGTTCTGTATTTTCTCAACATTTTTTTTATTCCTAATCGAACTCTCCTCGCGCGTCTAATAACTTCAAGAAAGATAACTTTATCGAAAGTCGATGTTCATGACGAAACAAGTAAGGGATGATAAATGACCATTACAATTTATCGGTCTTCAATAAGTATTCGAATGAGGATAGAATTGCCTGCTACCCGGTTTGTGAAGAGTTAATTCCACCACCCTTCCAGTATCCTCCGGGTATCACATATGGAACAAAATGTATAGAGAATGAGATTTACAGAACAACAAGTAGTGAGACTGAGTCAACACAGCGATATCAATAGCATGAGGGGTCATAAGCTGTGTGTTTTAGGCAAAAACTAAAAACTTTTACTTATTCAAGAGTTGTTTCGGAATGTACCTATCCGAACCACAAGAAACAGGGGTAACTACTCTGGTAGAGTGATCATTTTATGAGGAACAGATAACATTGGCGTAGGCCCCGACTACCATCAATTCTGCCAGCATACACTGGCGAACGAACATCGTCAAAGACCTCAATATATTATAGTAATATATACGAACTCTAAGAATAGTACATTGGTATAGCACATTTGGAACATTTGATCACAAACAGAGCGTCCAAACAGGGGGCAAACGAAAAGTCAAGTTCAGTATTTATTCTTTGAGACGGAGATCAAAAGCAGTTGTTTTGTTTTAAAATTTGTTCTGGAGTTAATGATTACAGGCTCAAGAGTTAGAAGAACTGACAGAGTTCCATTTGACCCTCACGAACAATACTTGTAGCCACGGCTGATAATTTCTGTCATTGGGAGAGATTTACGGAAAAGTTAGCTCTACTTAATTTCCTTGAAGCTGTCGGTAAATTTAACACTAAGAGAAGTGAAATTTCATACAAAGATTGAAATTTTGAAATGTTAGTGAATTTTATCATCATTTCACAAACTTTGGGCTTTTTCCTTTAGAGTAGTATAAAATACAGAAGCTGGCTCTTCACACCCCACTCCCCCACCCCCCCCCCCCCACCCCCACCCACATCCACCTCCATCATTGTCAATATTTGACTACAATTCTCTGTTGAAAACCCCCTTTAAAAATAAGAAAACGGCGTAACTTTTTTCTGTTCATGATATCAAAAGTTTCCGCATAGTGACATGTACACTGCACACTGTCCTTTCCAGTTCGACTCCCAACTGCGGCAACCGCGTTGTGTCCTTGGACAAGACACTTCACCCCCATTACCCACATGGGGGTAGGGTGGCGTTGTCTACTAAGGCGTTGGTGGTGCACTTGTCTGCACTCTGGCTTCCTCCACCCGTAAAACTGTCGTGGTCTTGATTAGCCATTGTGCAGAAATATGTGACCTTAAACACCAATAAACAAATAAATAAATAAATACTGTCCTTTCCATCCCGACACTGTCTTTTAATATAAAAGTATTCGGGGTGAGATTTTCTATTTTTTGTCCTTTCCTCGGAAGACTAAAAACTTGCAAATTTCTGTAAAAACACATTCACTAAACAAGAGCCAAAGTGGGCACTTAGTGTTGGGAGGTGTGATATCGATAAATATTTTTAATGACAGATTATCTGTGAACTGATTGCTTCTAATTGTCTTGACATTAAAATCCCAAGTTTCCTTTTTTTACTTTTAATAAACCACAACAACTGACAGTTCTTGGGGCTGTCTGTTGTTCTCGCTTATTAAAAGTAACAAAAGGAAATGTAGCTTTACTTTCCACTAATTTCATAGGTCATATGTATTTTCTCAGCTATTACTTTCTCCTTGATTGAGCCATCCATAATTTCAAGGGAGATAACTCTATCGAAAGTCGATTTTCATTACGATATAATTCAAGGGTGTAATTTATTATTTGCTCAGTTTTTACCTTCTTAACACGTTACAACGCTCATGATCTCTAGAAAGAATGTGCCTGACCCGCTAGCTTGAATAGGTTGAGTGTCATAAGCTATGTTTAGTGGCCAAAAACTAGAATTTAACGTTATTCAAAGAAATGTTTTGCAGGTGTCGTTTCTGATTATGTTCGACAAAAGGTTAATGCAGGTTTTTGAAAATATGTATAATTTAATGATGTTTACTGCACATTCTTATTCTAAACAAATATTTAACAACAGCGCCAAGACACATAATGTTACAGCATTTTGTCCATTAAATTGCACTTAACAGCGTATTATGAACATTTAATAGTGAATTGCCATAAAAAAATGTACTGAAGGCTTCAGGACATTTTACGACAATAAAAAGAATATTTTACGTCAGTCTCTTTCATCAAAACAATTTTTATTCATTTGACGAATTGGGCACGATTTCAAGGCCATTATACAGGAGATAAGTTACACTGAAGTTGATTCAATGACTGATAATATTGACTTCTGCATTCTGTTCACCACTTGTGTATGCTTAGTACAGAGCAGGTCAAAATAAGTTGTTGGATAACCACTATAAACTATGTATCTTTCTCTTCCTACACTGATAAGACCAGAAGTTGACATCATTTTCTGGAAAGCTCTCAATGAGAGCTTTCCAGAAAATGATGTCAGATACTGATCTTATCAGTGCAGGAGCAGCAGTATACTTAGTTTATTGCAGTTATGTTACAACTTATTTTGACATGTACTGTAAGAAATAGAGCCTGACAGCTGCTTAACGCTGCTCAGTGGTTCTATCTGGGTACTTTTGTTCCTTCTACCCGTGAAACTGTCAGACACGAAATACACCTGTTGAAAGAGTCGTTAAGCCCAAATGAACGAGAAATTCTGTTCAATTATTTGTACCGTTAAAAAACACACCGAAAATCCCCGGTAAAGGATTTGTTTTTCTTCCAACACCAGCCGATTGAGATACGTCTGGGATAAACACCTGGGAGACAGATCTCTCTTACCCACCCCAAGCGGCAATCCTCATTCGGATATCTTATGATGATCGATCAGTTTCATCATCGTTTGAATTTTGTAAACGATCATGGCACCCGCTTCGATTCGACTGACACAGGTATTCATCTCACCCCCACACCACTCGAGAATGGTTTTTCTCCCACTGCATGAAACATGATAACATCGGAATCAAAATTTAACAAAGACGTCACCGGAATGGTAAGTATTTCAACTCGCTTCAATATGTTACTCGATCGCTGTCGTGATCTGCCGCCCATTTTCAGAAGATGGTATATACGGAACTTACGGTGTTCTTTCCGAGTATGCAATAAGGCCCCGCAAAGTAGATTTTCTGTTTTTCAGGCCATTTTTTGTAAAACTGCATGTGGGCGTATGGTTTTTTATTTTATTTTTTATTCGGAGGGGATGCTGTATTACCCCTGTCCGTCAGTTCGTCCGTCGGTCCGCTGTCCAACGGTGCGTCCATTCGCTGTCCTTCCGTCTGCATCTTGGGCATATTGTTTATCCGGCTAGTTCCTCTCACAGTTTTAAAGCTAGAACTTTTTTTATTTCACGGGATGTTTGTACATATACCAGAGATGTGGAAATTGTTAGGATTTTGATTTGCTTCAATGTTTCTCAAAGTTACAGGTTGTTAAACTTGTAAATTCTTGTGAAATTTCGAATATTGGGTACATGATTTGTAAATAAAAGTACATGGTAAAGCTCGCGCGGGCATCATATGTGTCTTACAGTCATAGCACATGTGTGAGTAACGAATCACAGTTTGCTCTCCAAATTTCTGTGCCCATGTGCTGTTCGGGGGGGGGGGGGGGGGCATAATTTAGGCAAGTTATTTTTGTAATTATTTCTTGGAATCAAAAGTTCATTTTATGGTATCTACAGAATAGCATGGGTGGTGGTGGTGTATTTCATCCCTTGTTGCACTCAAGGGACGAATTTATCAATTTTATTAACTTGGGTAAAATGTCAGATATGAATCGTTTAATTTTTATTTTTTAACTTTGCATTGGTTATAAAACGTGGTCATGCTGCATCCAGACAGACATTTCTTTTATGGCACGAGGAGTATTTAGATTTCGTTGACATCATGTGGAGAGTAGTGGACGAAATATTATCCTCGTGTGGAGTTGGGTTGGGATGGGATGGGATGGGGGGGGGGGGGGGGGGGGCGTGGCTGGCAATTTTCGTTAATGGAAGAGATTTGAAGGAAGGTTATCTCCCTTTAATTTCCTATTGTAACTATTGTTGTTTATTTCTTTTTATCATTCAAATGACATGTGGAAAAAATACATTATGTAATAACTACAAAAATAAATAGTGCGTTGAGTCTGAAATGATACAATTCAATGATCAGTAACTGTGGTGTTGATACGAGTATTAACATAAAGACTCCCTGGATCATTTATTTATTATTTATTTATTAGGGTTTAACGACACATTAACAGCCAGGGCCACATCATGTCGGTGAGAGTTTTACGGGTGAAGGAAGCCGGAGTACCCGGAGAGAACCACCGAGCGACGACGAGCAGCTCTCAGCTCTCCAACATCGTAACTCTGAACTCTGTACCTCGGCACAGGCGGGATTAGATTGGTTGAAGACATGCGCACCATCGACGTGCATTACGCCTTAGTACACAGCGTCATCGTGCCCCCATGTAGGCAAGCGGGGTTAAGTGCCTTGCCCAAGGACACAACGCGGGTGCACGAATCAGTCGCTGAAATGGTGACCCATCCACCTACTAACCGCGCCCGACGTTGCTAACTTCGGTGATCTGTCGAGAACCGGTTAACGCGACGCCTCCACCCCCACCCCCCACCCCCCCCCCCCCCCCCCCACACGCCTCCCCCACCCCCCCATCCGGCGCGCGTTTAACCCCACTTCACTACGAGTGGTGAACATTTGGTACACCAAACTACTTTTGGTACATTTAATTTATTTATACCATGATCGTCAGATTATTTTGAGTCGCTATTATTTTTTCTCGATTTTACTGAGCACCAGACGTACGTACTGGCGAATCTATTTTTGTTTACACGAGTATCGGTGGGCGGAACTTCCGCTGTCAATTCTATCGCCGAAACGAAATAAAAAAAAAGAAACTGAGCCTTTTTCGTTTTAATAACATAATAACATACTATTTCAAGTTATGCATACTTTATTAACATGAGACAACGCACGTTTGTTAATGGCATCTTATCGGTAAACCCATTTAAAAACGTAACAAATAATTGCCACTTCCATTTCACTCTTCGCGAGGCGACGTGCGATAAATTTAGACAAGTTTGCATTCAGGTCGACGTCGCCAAAGGTCAACGGGGATGTAGTTCTACTGTAGGTGTAATTTTTTACTACTGAAATCCCATTGCTGGCGTGTTCATCACGGTTGGTGTGTAAAGTTAAAATGTATGTCATAGGCTTTTTGTATATAATAGAATAGGTAATCGTGGTTTTAATAAGTGTGAGTAATAAGTGGGCGAGTCCCAGTTTGTTTGTCCTCTTCGCGAAAATTGAAAGTTAACTTCCTGACTACCGCTGCTTTCCAGTGCAATCAGTGAAAATTCTTTTCAGCAAAAATGAAACGTGGCGGGACATTTAATATTTAACCATGAGCCTGTTTCTATCGATAGTTTGTGATTTCGTCGCATACGGGACATAGAACATTCTAGCACTCAGGCGACGATTTCTGGTTCTCCATTTTAACCCTTTGGATCAGACCGCCCATTTTCCGACCACGAACATGATACGTCACAACGTTATTAAAAAGGATGGCTATTCAGTAAATGTATGGGGTAGACCAATCAATATTTTCAATATTTTGAAACTATTGATTGGTCTACCCCAAATAATGAATATGGACTCTTCTAATTGCTGCCACTGAACTGGCATGGAAGATACCACTAGAGTTCAAAGGGTTAACAATATATTTACTAATTTGTCCTGTTTTATGGAGAGATTAAATTCGCTTTCAAAATTACCCTTTATACCTCTGCAAAACAAGAATTTTATTTGAATTTGCCATTTCACTATTCAACGCCTTCATGAATTGGTCACATAATCTCCGCTTGACAGATTCTGTAAACCATTTACAGTTATAAGGATTTTGATTCCGATAAATTTCCGACACACCAAAGCCATTTAATGTATCACCTACCCATTTAATATATGGAAATTAAGTATTCCGTCCAGAATATAAATTATACATGCTCCAGTAAAGTGCACACGATAATTTATTAACATTTCCGTTTACAGGAGTCGCTCAAAATTGAGACATCGAACTTTTATCTTAATGTCAATAGACGAATTCCCTACTCTCCGAAAATAATATCAGAAGCAATAGACTTTCTTGGCTTCAACATAAATTTGAGAAACCATAAGTCTAGTTTTTCTATAGAATTGATATTTCCAATTCCCCAAACTTCACACCCACAGATAAGTAGAGGCACCATCGACTTCTCGCATATTTCCACCAGAGAAATCACAGGAAGCCGATGTTGCCTGTACTTATTTAGCAAACAGTACATTGCTTTTTTGCACCCTGGCATCTCAAATTTGATTCCAAAAACAAAGAAATCATTTCGATGGAAGGTTGTACCTAAGTACTTGTAAGAGTCTACTATTTCCAGTTACTCAGTATTTAGTGAAAAAATGGGTTTCACCAGGGGAAGGCCACCAAAAATTTGCAAAACGTGACGTGGGGGGTGGGTGGGTCTCTTGAGTGCGCCAGAAATGTGCATTTCCAACTTGTTCAATTTTTGATTTTTTTAAAACATATATCAATATATCAGCTAATATATACCATCAATTGTGTTTCAAACCTTAAAGATGATGTTGTACATCACACTCTTAACATAAATACAACATCAGGAGGCTTTATATGTGAGAATATTGGGCTTAAACTGGGAAAATGTCACACGTTAGTAGGGGGTGGATGTCTTGTTC
The DNA here is from genome assembly GCA_031216915.1 of Pictodentalium vernedei. Lineage (NCBI taxonomy): Eukaryota > Metazoa > Mollusca > Scaphopoda > Dentaliida > Dentaliidae > Pictodentalium > Pictodentalium vernedei. The sequence goes on along the minus strand of CM062294.1, from coordinate 553,983,270 downwards.
GAAAAGTAGAAAATGTGCAGACAATATTTTGAGAACGATTCAAATGAAAATTTGTTCCCGTATATATACACCTGCTCTGGCCAAGCCTGATAATGAATAGCTTGTAATTTGTAGATTGGGGCCCACAGCAGCCCACAGAGGTTTAAATTGGTGGTGCCAGTTTAACCCTTTACCTAACATGAAAAGTAGACGACACTTGCCAAAAAATGATTGAATAACTAATTTTTTTCATTTTTTGTCTCATTCCAATGAGGGGTCATAACCTATGTTTTTGAGACAAAAAATGAAAAAATAATAAAAATTAATTGGCGATTTTTTAGAATAGCGCTGGCCGGTTTTGGCCGTTACGTTGGGGAAAGGGTTAAGAACATTATGAAAACCCCCTAAAGACAGCTGTGCCTACTAAGTTTATAAGCTTATTTTGGATTTTAATGGGAGAGTGGGGAGTGGGTGTCTGAGAACGGTATTAGAAAATTTGCACGTAGTGGGTGGGTGGGTGGGTGGGTGTAAAAAGGAGCCGAATAAAAAATAGGACGTCACGTCTTGCAAATTTTTAATGCCCCCCCCCCCCACCACCCCCCCCCCCCCCACCCTGGTTTCACTCCCATTTTCTTACCATTGATCATTTACTGAAATTGACTTTTAATTTCCAAATTTTGCAGTATTCGTAATAAGTATTTAACTGGTAGAGTGCTAAATTATTTGTGGATATCAAATCTTGTACACATGTCTTTGCTCTGTTATAATTTATGGGAGAGTGCCTATGGGCACTCTCCCATAAATTGTAACAAGGCAAACCCTTACAGACTGAATAATATCACTTCAATGATAATACAAAGTACATGCACTGAATATGAGTCTTCAAGCTGTGGTACCTGTACTTCAGAATAAATCCCAAATATGGGCTTCCAGCACTCTACCAGTTAAAGCTTTTTGAAGGTCTTCGGATGATTCCGAAAGTAATACTGTATCATTTACATAGAGTAAAAGGAATAATTTTAAATATATCCTTAAGTCTGCTCCTGTATTTATTTATTAATTGGTGTTTGAGGTCACATATTTCCGCACAATGGCTAACCATGACCGTGACAGTTTTACGGGTGGAGGAAGCCGGAGTACCCGAAGAGAACCACCGAGCAACGGCGAGCAAATTGTCAGCTCCCCAATATACCAATTCCATACAAGCAGGGTTAGCATTGGTTGAAGACAGGTGCACCATCGACGTGCAGTACGCCTTAGTACACAACGTCACCGTGCCCCCACGTGGGCAATGGGTCTGCTCCTGTAAGGGTTAAACCAGGACATTGATTTTGAATCATAAAGTACTCTAAATCATTCATAATATACAGGACAAATCAGGTGATAGATTGTCCCCTTGTTTAACCCCTACATTGCTGAGAATGTACGCGGAATATTCTCCGTGGACACACACACACAAGATTTAGTCCATTTATACATTGCTTTCAAAACGTTAAACATTCTCCCCGATATATTAAGATTAATAACTCTTTTTCCACAAACCAACTCTCTACACCGTATCAATGCCTCAGCTAGATCCATAAATGCACAAAATAATCTTTTATTTCGCGATTTCATTACATGTATTGTTTAATATAGGGTAAAACTATGATCGAGTGTTCAGCAATTTGTGCGAAACTCGGCCTGACTTTCACTTACCAAATTATTTTCTACTAAAAAAATAGATAGGTGTTCACTTAATAAACTATTAAATTTTGCATAGACAGCTACCAAGGTTGAATTTTCTGTACTTTTCGGGTTTAAATTTAACGCCCTTTTCTTTGAAAATTGGTTTTATTTTTCCCGTTAACCAATCAAATGGAACTTAGCCAGTACGTAAAAAAAACAAAGAAAAAAAAACAAGAAAATTTTTAAGTATATTAGTTTAAAGTCTTCGATTGGGTATTTTATTAAACATATCCATCGTGTAATCCATTTTATTACAAATCCATTAAACTTTAAACCCTTGTATTTAACAGAATCGCCACTATGACATAAATGTTTCTGTACTCAACTGGTGATGTACAAGCCGGAACTCTTTTCCAAGCACCGTTTATACTAGTTCCTTTCCCATCGAGTCATTAATTACGCTTCGAAAAGTTTCCAAGTTTCGTTATACAATTATCGATCGTCTGTCGCGTAGTTTGAAAATGAAAACGCCAAAAGCAAAATAAAGTCGGTTCACAAAAAATAGTTAACCAAAAATGAGATGATATTATGTCCAACCACAACATTAATTAACCTAGTCTCGTGGTCGTATCGTCTCGTCTGCGGATCCCGTTATATCTAAATTGGTTAACTTTATTTCGGTAAATCTTCGGACATCCTAACATGCTTCGAACTTCTCTTGAAAACGTTTCTCCCAGCTGTTTTGCAAGTCTGCTCAAATTTGTACTATCAGAAAAAGCCACCAAATGGTTAGGCATGAATGACACCAGGGTTTGAACATTGGAATTAAAATTTGTTTATTTAAATGAATTTTAATGCATGGTATGTGTAATAATCGCAGAATGCGATGTGTGTTTGAATTAGTGGGTGTTTCACATTACTCGTTGGAATGGTGTAGTCATATTTCGTTCCAGACTACGCCATTCCAACTCGTTATGTAAAACACCCACCGATTCAAACACACATCGTGTTCTGTCTAAAGGTCCACATGCTTTACCATCTTTTTTTGTTTTACTGGATGTTTTTTTTTGTTTTTGTTTTTTTTGTATTTCCGACATCATCGCACTCGGATCCATCAATGTTGTAGTTTCCGAAGTGGCTGCCGACTCTTGAGAGGACTGGCTTGATTCTCCTCGAGAGAAATAATCATGAAATTATTTTGCATTTGGGCAAGACTCCAGTCACTCTTTCCCAGACCTTTAATTACTTTCCAAAACGTTTTTGCAGCATTCCGAACCTTTTTCAGATTCTGTGGAAAATTCTTAGTATACCTTACTTTGCTTCTTCTAATAAGAGCTTTGTACAAATGGCTGTAATAGGTATATTTTTTTGTTCATTTGGTTGATTTATAAACAATTTTCTTGCTTTACGGTAATCGTTTCTAGCCGATATACAGTCGCGGTTATACCACAACATTGTTATTTTTCTTTCATATTTTACTTTCTTTACTTTTAGAATTCCAAAAGTTAAAGTAACGGCATTAAGGTTTAACCCCCAGCATACAGATGTCAAAATACGGAAATTTCAACACGCAACTTTTCCCATATTACAACTAGGAATTTAACCAATTCAGCCTTGTTTGACAGAGCTCAGAGAGCTCTGTCAAACATGACTGAATTTGTTAAATTCCTTGTTGAATGACAGCAGAATTTACAGTTTAAAATTTTGATATTTCGATTAGAGTGAAGAAGGTTAATTGTCTTAATTCTACTGTAAAACATTTCGATGTCGTGCTGGTTAACATCAGAGTTACGCAACGCACAATCCTGATCAAAGAAACTTTATCAATATTTTGAATGAATTTCTCTCGCTTTGTATCGTCCCATTTTCTCACACTGTTTACTACATTTCACCGAATATCATATTTTCTGCTTGGCTGAGTTTGCTGTCTCCTCGTATCTAAAAACCATTACCCGATTTAACAGAGAAAAAATGGACTGCAAATCGAAATATATATCATAGACATATTGGGTCGGTTGACCAAGTTATCCACCACACTAACACCTTTACATGTTACGGCACCTGATAGTTTGGGATTTCCAATTCTGTCATTAGCAATAAATAAATTGCAGTTTTTACACATAGCTCAATCAACTTATTTGAATAATTATTAGACACTTTATCAAAAGCCGTCAAAAGGTTTTAACACTGAGGTATGGTAATCCATTAAAAATGTAAATTTCGAAATGTTAATGAATTTCTATATTCGAGGTGCGCATCACTTCACAAAGTTGGTATTTTCTTGTAGAGAATTGTAAAAAACAGAAGCTGGCTTTTTACAAATTTTCCCCAATCAGTTTGAACGTTTCACTGTTATTCTTGGTTGAAAACCATCAAAAAATAACAAAACGGCTTTTTCATCATCATTCGATGTTCTGAAATTTTATTTTGTTTTCAATATCGACAATGTTTGCATCCTGACATATAGCACAGACACTTTATCAAACACCTATTAATGTAAAACAAGGGATTTCCAATGTTCTGTCTGTACGATAAAAATAAAGTTGTTTCGCACATGTGGTGAAACAAAACACGTTCAATTTCGTAACCAACGTAAACAGAGAAGGACAACGTCTAAATAAATCAGGTCAATCATTGGTCAATGCAGAAGAGTCGAGATCGCTTGGAAATTCCAAGTTCCTCATTTAGATTTGTTCATCCGGGATATTTAAACAATCAGATTCGTTAAAAAATTTACAAAATAAAAATAACATTCTGACTGTTTGTTCTTTGACAAATACTTTCCACAACTGGTCATATAATGATGGAGTGTCCTAAACTTATCAGCTATTTAAAAACATTGTTATTGTGTTATTCCCCGTAGTTTAGTCAATATTCGTTCGATCATCGTGACCGTGACACTGATTGGTGTCAACTGGTTTCGACCAATTGAATGCCGTAAAATTTAAAAAGCAAATTAGGGTTGGTACCACACCACCTAACAATGATGTCTTGTTAACAACGAAGGAAACGTGGAAATTATTCAGTTAAAAAGTGCCTTTAGTTCAATTTTCTTGTAGACTGATTGCTACATGGGAGGTGTGTGATAACTACAGAACCGTCCATACGTTTGAATGGGTTTTCGACTCGAGTGATATCCTGGGCCAAAGCAATCGAGTGCGATAATTTGTAACCCATTCAAATGTATGTGCGGATCTGTATATGTCCTTTCGGTAAAGCTGAAGAATAGGGGACTTTTCCATTTAAGTAAAAACAACGCATTTTTCTCACCTTTTTTCTACATTTTCCTATTCCTAGTTATGTTTTCGATAAAATGACCGAAAGATATTCACTTTTACTGGCAATTATAACCTCTCAACAAACGTTTTTTTAACTGTGCGATATGTGACGTTCGCATTCATCGATCCTCCATATATTTGGTGATTTTCGGCGTCTGATCTGTGTATTGGTTGTTTTTGAATGACGTCACGGGGGAGCAAATCATTGCAAAAAGCGGGTACGTTTGTTTGTTCTGTTCCCGACATGGTCTAGGGTCAGTGTAGTGAGGGCTAGGGTTAGCTTACCGGTAAGCTAACCCTAACCCTCACTACACTGACCCTAGACCTACAATCGCAAGCCAAAGAGAAAACGAAAGTTATGCACTTACCTCATTTATCCTATTTAGAGAACATACTCCATTCTAATTGTACAATTCAAAGAATAAAAATGTAACGAGAACAGGAACATGTAACTTTAACAAAACGACGATTGAAGAACTATCAACAATTAAAATTCGTTAACTTCATATTGTTTTTGAATGGTAGAGAGCAGTAGCTGGAAAAGGTCATAACCGTTCCTGTGACTTTCCATTTTTCGCATAATAAATTCGTCTAAAAAGACCCCAGATTTCCTTTACTTGTCCCCCTCATGATTTTTAATTGTGCTTTGAGTTCCCCGTGTAGATGTTCAACACAATTAATATGGACGCCAGTGTCAGAAACAAACTCCAAAGAATGGTTCACAGTGTCGTGGTGATAACCATTCTTGTTAAGGCACTGATACAGGCCGATGGATAACGGGGTCGAGTAATGCCGCAGCGCTAGAAGCAATCAGGGGTGAGCTTGGGTGGATGAGGATCAAGGACAGGATAGACCTGTTGAAGCTCGGTTATCTTAATTATTTGGTAAATCTCCCCGACAGCCGATGGTGTAAAGCAATATTCCTGAGAATTTTCAACTCAAATATCAAAACGGGGTGGATGGTCCAAGTGAGGGAGCTAGTAGAGAACTACTCATTGGAGATCTCGGACCTGGACGTTGGGGCAAACCAGGGTAAAAAAATCGTCAGAGAAAGGGTCATGGAGGATTGTAACCGTAATTGGCGAGAGGGGCTCAAATCAAAGAGGTCTTTGGGTAGCCTGCGTGATAAAGAGAAGCCAGGTTTTGAAGAGTACCTTGATGGCACCTTTGGGGGGTCACTGTTGTTAAAGCTGAGGTCGCGATCCCTGGAGCTGAGGGGAAAAATTGGGAAAGACGGTGAAAGGGAGTGCCAGATGTGTAACTTGGACATGGTGGAGACCCCGGAACACTTTCTTCTAGAATGCCCAAAGTATCAGCCTAAAAGAATGAGATTCACTGGGAGTATAATGGGGAAGTGGGATGGGAGAATGAAGGACATGTGGTTAGGGGGAGACTCCAAGGAGAGGGTTAATATGCTAATCGGAGAGATTGGGAAGAATGGGACAAGGGATATCATCAAGCAGTCCGTCTCCGAGTGTTGGGAGGAGAGGAGAAGCGTGGGAATAGGGAGGCAGTTGGGAGTACAGGGGTAACCATGGCCTTCTCGTCCGAGAACCGCGACAAATCAGCGGCTGGCCAAAGTGTTATTATTATTATACGCCTTCCACATATCAGAAACAACAATAATTGTACCAGGGGCTATATTTGTTTTTATTATGGGTAATAACACTTTTTTTTGTTCTCTTCTTCACAATCCTACAGTTGAAAATTTTCCTTCTCTCATACATCGTGAAAATCCATTCATCCATACCACAGTATGTCCTTCCCCTACCATACTTTCTTTTTCCACCAATTTTTGTTTCGTCGATTTCCACGATATCACCCACCCCACCCAACACTGTGAAGTTTTGCAATAAGTAACCAGTGCATAAATCTCTAAAGAAATTGTACCAGTCAACTAGAGTTTTTTCTGATATTTGTGTCATGAGCACACACTGAGTTATCTGAATTTTACACGCAAAAAAATACAGACAGGCGATAATCTGTTTTGTAGTAAGTTTTGAGTTAAAGAAGAAACTGTTCTTTCTGGCAGAATTTTTTTTTTTGCACAGACGGCAACGGAAAACTTCCCCGTCAATTTTGCTCGTATCTTTTATCAGAATACACTTGGTAACAATGTCGGGTGTTGAACGATTGTCACATTTCATGTTTTTTGGTAAAATTTCATCGTAACGCAACCAATTTTTCAATTCTTCAATGTTATTTAAAACCGCGAAGAAAGCAAAGATATCCATTTTCAAGCAGACGATAATTTCATTGAAAAATATCATGTTAAATTCTTACTGAACTCTCCCAGTTTCAGTACAACGAGTACAACCTGATGAGGAAAAGAAACAGGTCTCTCTTTGGAACAACTCAACGAAATGCGCACTTCAAAATGGCGAGAATGCAGAAGAATAGTTGGCATCGTAACATTAAAAGTGTTTAAATTATCTCTAATCTTAGTCAAAAGTGAATATATTTAGGTCATTTTATTGAAAACATAACTAGGAATGGGAAAATGTAGAAAAAAGATGAGAAAAATGCGTTGTTTTTACTTAAATGGAAAAGTCCCCTATTCTTCAGCTTTACCGTCCTTGCCACCAATATAAAACTCCAGGAGGTGAGATTTGCTATTTTTCCCCCCATGAAGCATAAAAATTTGAAATTTACTGTAAAAATACATTCCCCAAACAAAGAGCCTGAGTGGATTCTTACTCAATGTTGGTAGGCGTGATACCTTTAGATATTCTCAACCCTTTGAACACTAGTGGTATTTTCTTCATGCCAGTTCAATGACAGCAATTAGAAGAGTCCATATTCATTATTTGGGACACAGTAGACCAACCAATATTTTCAACGTGCAGCCTCGGGGCTGCACGTTGAAAATATTGATTGGTCTACCCCATATATTTACTAAACATACATCCTATTTAATAACGTTATGACGAATCATGTACCCGACCCGAAAAGCAGCCGCTCGGGTTCAGAGAGTTTAGAGACGGATTATCTGTGAATAGGTTGCTTATAATTGGCTTTCCATAAAAACTTTTGAGAGCTGTTGTGGTTTTCGTTTTTTTTAAAGTTACAAAGGGAAACTTGGCTTTTTTTATAGCAAATTAATTAGAAGCAACCATTTCATAGATAATTCGTGCATTGTAAATAACAAACGGAAACTTGGCTTTATTTACTACTGATGTCAGAGATTTTACTCACCAATTACTTGCTTCTCACTTGGACCTACCTCGCTCGTCTAATCGTTTCAAGGAAGACACCTTTATCGAAAGTCGATTTTCATGATGAGATTTATTTATTTATTTATTTATTTATTTATTGCTGTTTAAGGTCACATACTTATGCGCAATTGCTAATCATGACGGTGACAGTTTTACAGGTGGAGAAAGCCGGAGTACCCGGAGAGAACCACCGAGCAACGACGAGCAGCTGCCAGCTTCCCAACATCGTAACTCTGCACTGCAGGACAGGCAGGGTTAGATTGGTTGAAGACATGCGTACCATCGACGTGCAGTACGCCTTAGTACACGGCGTCATCGTGCCCCCATGTGGACAATCAGGGTTAAGTGCCTTGCCCAAGGACACAACGCGAGAGTCCTAATTGATCGCTCAGACGGTCACCCATCCGAGGATTAACCGGGCTCGACGTTGCTTTACTTCGTCATGACGAGATAAGTCAGAGATGGATCTTACCCAAGTGACAGATATCTTTCTCCTCACTGCCAGATGAGAATTAAAAGGTGCATCGCCAGCGGTATCCCCTGCCGAGGAGTGATTTATTAATAAGGGGACAAAGTTGGGGGTTGAGTTTTCATTTGCAGTTCTATACTAAATTTATCACCCAGAAACCATAAAATTTTCTAAGTCGAAAAAAGTCGAAAAAGGCCCATAACTCTCGAAAAAGATGATTGGGCAAAACCCGTTTCCAGTGAATCTCCTTTCTCTCATAATGATCCATCAGCATAACAGGGATCATTCAAATCCTACATTCACTGGCCGAGATACAGAGGTCTAAAGTTGCTACTGGCGGGAGGACAGACGGATGGATGGACGGACGGGAGGAACCCATTACTAGATCAGCCCGCAAACTTCGTTTTGTTGGGGGATAATAATCTTCAGTCGTGTATCCCGGTGGGTTGTAACCGCTCGTAACAATAAAGGGAACACGTGTGGACTGAGCGATCCTGTAGCCAGGAAATTCCCGAAGGGTGGGTAAGCTTAGGATGAGGTTCGTCCAAGAGAAGTGACACGCAATGCCATATTTCAGGGTTATCATCAAAAAGCAACCATTTTAGCACAATTTTGTTTTTACTTTCTGGGTCTAATTCTTACCGTCTGATCCTTCCATATAATTCCAATGCTCTGAAAGAAAAAAAAAGTTATTAACACACGTGACGCTGCACAATGTTAGAACACAGTCCGACCGACCTATAACTTATCCCTTGCACTCTGAAAGTGCAACATAATTTTCTTCAATCACTATGCTTTTCTCTTGTTTAACCGGATGTAACTTTGAATTTAGCCAGTTAACCCTTTACCCAAAGCAGACAATATCAAAATTTATTATTTTAAATATGATTTTTTTAAATTTTTCAAAACATTTCAACAAAACCATATCATGTGACCCCTCGTTGGAACGAGCTCGTTCCAACGAGGGGTCACATGATATGGTTTTGTTGAAATTTTCTGAAAAATAATATTTTTTCAACTGCTGAATTTGCATATTGCGTGGGCGGATGCGGGCGATTCGTTGGGTAAAGCGTTAATCCTGTTTGACAAAGCTCTTTGGGCTTGACAGAGCTCACTGAGTTTTGTCAAACTTGGTATATTTGGTTAAATATCAAACTGCTTTATGGGAAATATTTTCTGCTGTAAAACATTTTGACATCTGAGTGCAGAGTGTTAAAGATATGATACACCAATTTTAATCCTAACTACTTGCACTGTAGCCGTGTTGTCTTGACACTGCCACTACAATTGCCATGCAGTTCTGTAGAGACGATTTCGCTTTGAATTTAGTGCGATCGCTGGCCACATAACTGAACAAGATATTGAGAAGACGAAAAAATACAAAAGCCACCCTGGCACTTGCACGACAGAAATGGCACGAAGAGACACGCATTGTGGCGTGCCATTGAGGGAACCAGTCGTGGAAGTGTGCTTGGGGCTTCGTGCCAGTGCGTGGAAAGGGTGCCAGGCCCTGGCCGAAATTTTGAAATAATTTTCAAAAATAAATTTTGAGGTGTCACATCATTTTCGTGCTAGTAACGTGCCTACTGCGCACATTATGCGCAACTCATGCGCAACTTTTGCGGACCACTGAATGTCACTGCTTGGTTATGCCTACCTCCGTGGCAACGTAAACACCAGAGGAGTGCAGTGGCATGCAATGGTACGCATAGGTTGCGCATAGTTTGTGCAGAGTGCGTGTGCAGTCGCACACAAATTCCTCCATATGACGTGTCAATGAGCTACTATCCGTGCCCTGGCGTGAAAACCTCGCAACTTGTGGGCAAATAGTGCGTACTTTTGGCACAACTAGTGTGTAATGATGATTGCCATGGTGTGCCATTCCGTGACAGATGTGTCAAGTGTTCATGGCAGATGCATACCTAGTTCGTAACTAATTCGTGTCAGATGGCACGACATGACGCAAACTATGCTTAACTTTGTCGTGATGAGAAGTGTCGTGACCCAAATATGGCACGTGTTCGTACGCAAGAATGTGGACCTGTTCTTAACCAAAATGCGTGAAAGTATCAGGGTGGTATAAGATGAACGGATTGTGTTCAGAATCATGTCACGACAGGCTTGTCGAGTGCTGGTTCTCACCATGAACTGTCCATGGGAGGTGTTATCACAATTCGAAATGTTCTCCCTTTACCTAACATGAAAAGCAGACGACACTTGCAAAAATAATTCTTGAATAACTAATTTTTTTCATTTTTTGTCTCAAAAACATAGGTTATGACCCCTCGTTGGAACGAGCTCGACGAGCACATAGGTTATGACCCCTCGTTGGAACGAGCTCGACGAGCTCGTTCCAACGAGGGGTCATAACCTATGTTTTTGAGACAAAAAATGAAAAAAATAATGAAAATTAATTGGCGATTTTTGAGAATAGCGCTGGCCGGTTTTGACGGTACGTTAGGTAAAGGGTTATCCAACGTGAAAGTGTGTAAATGTAGGTGTTCTGAAGTACAGGTGTGGGAGCGATGGCGTGCAGTTGTAACAACGGGAAATGGTTGGATGGTTTGGGAAGTTCTCATCATTAAAAACATATTGTGAGATTGGCTAATTAGTGAATATAAATATAGCCGCTGCGTGGAATACTGCACAACATTTGCTGTCCACAGTCGGAAAAGATCCACGTATAATATCCCTGACATTTTCCGAATTTAGATTGCAAACCTCTGGTTCCTCGAATCACTGCGCAAAATGAGTGAAGTTACGTAAGAGATTCAGAGTTTCCATCTCCATCACACTTCGTCTTTGAATGACTGGCTTCTGTGCACAGTCACGGACAAGCCCCCCCCCCCCCCACACCCTGAATCTCTGAGGTCACAGGTTATTACTCAGACTCCCCCGCCCTATCGTCAGATCCATGGATGAATTACTATTGGAAAACCCACGGCCTTGAGTTTCCACATTAGAATAAGCCGAAACTTGAATGTATCAACGCGCTATTTGCAATGCTTTTATCATTACAGATGTTGCCCCTCTGCAAGGACGTAACCAGGGGGGGGACGTGCCCCCCCCCCCCCAAAAAAAAAATAAATTCTAAAAAAAAATTAAAATTTATGAAGTTCAGATGTATCGGTACCGTATTAAGTTAACTATTGTCAGTCGAGTTTATTATGTTATGGATGTCACTGATAGGGTCCTGCGAATATTCGAGATTCGATTCGATATCGATACCATACGTATGCTTCGAGATCGATCCCGAATCAGTCTCGGGATTCGATCTTTTCGAATCTCTCGTACTAACTTCAATTTGTTACATTTCCAACAAAAATAGGATAAAACTGTCAGTAGAAAATGCATTCATGTTGGCTCAATTCCTATTTATTTGAGTAATTGACAATGTTTAATTGTTAGGTAAGGTGTGAATTTGGCCCAGAACATTATCCATAGTTTTGCTTTTTGAAGGTTTAACTTGTTACTATTCACGTTCTTAAGAACGTGAATAGTAACAAGTTAGGCCTTCAAAAACTAAAACTATGGACAATAGGCCTAGCTGTTTCAGCGACGGTGCTACAGAGAAAATTTAGTTATTGGTGTTTAAGGTGTTCACTCCGTCGCGTACGGGTCATCACTGTGTTCCGTAACTTCCGTTTGATGAAATACGAAATAACTTGTCTTTTAAGATTCGATTCGTGATTCGATTCGATGTCGATATCAGACACACGATTCGATTCGAGATTCGATTCGAAAAGAAATTTGTGATTCGCAGATCCCTAGTTTCACCTCTTGACCCCTTGAAGACTAACACTTCAGTGGGATCGTTATTTTAATAATCCTTCCAGTACAAATATAAACCCCATGTCTGTCTGTATGTGGGGAGAGTTTGTGTGGGCGAGGTTACGAATACAATAATGAACCTCAAGGTCGAAATGAAGATGTTAATTGGTAATGGAGATGATAACAATAACCAGGATACATATAACGATGATGATTGTGCGAATGGTACCTTTTGGAACTTCGAAGCTACTCTGAACACTTCTGCCATTCAACGGCTGTACTGGTCTCATGTTGTCTTTAATTTTTGCAAAGTTACTGCTGTTGGGTTCTCCTTCAGAAAGCTCTCTAAATTGTTCCAGCTGAAAAAGTCGATTCAAATTGCTAAACGGGATGTGAATTTGTAATTACAGTAATTACTAATTACATTAACCCTCTATTTATTTATGTATTTATTTATTTATTTATTGATGTTTAAGGTCACATATTTATGCACAATGGCTAATCATGACCGTGGCAGTTTTACGGGTGGAGGAACCGGAGTACCCGAAGAGAACCACCGAGCAACGACGAGCAGCTGCCAGCTCCCCAACATCGTAACTCCGCACTGCAGCACAGGCATGGTTAGATTGGTTGAAGACATGCGTACCATCGACGTGCAGTACGCCTTAGTACACGGCGTCATCGTGCCCCCACGCGGGCAATGGAGATGACGTGTCTTGCCCAAGGACACAACGCGGTTGCCGCAGGTGGGATTCGAACCGAGGACCTCTCGGCTTGCAGCCTACACCTCTACCTACTGAGCCACCGCGCTCCCACATTAACTCTCTATACACTGCTATCAAAATATCCAACTTTTGGCTTGAAATTTTTCCCGCAGTACAGCTATGAATTCAGTCTTGTTTGACAGAGCACATTGGTGGGTAGATAAATGTACTGCGGACGATAATGAGAATACCATCATAACATACAGTACAGTTGCCGTGGTCTAGCCGTAACAGGTGGGCAGCGATGTCCTCGCAACCGTTTACCAGGTAATCAAAATAATCAGCAAAATTTTAATTAATGAAGCACCGGGTTGTACCCGGCGCTTCATTAATTAATTTTTTGATGATTATTCCTATAATTAGTGTTTGCAATCTAATTTTATTGTGTCCGTAGAAATATTGCCTATTCCGTGGAAAGTGGCCAGTCTACGACGGCCGTTTTGTGGCTTGCTGTGGATGGCCAGACTCCATTACTTTATTTGAGATTTAAGCCACTGGTCTTTATACAAAACAACTGGATTGCTATAACTCTCATTAGGTGGAGAATAGTAATGTTTACGCGCCCGCCATCTTAAGGCGTTAGGAGGGATTTGTTCCTAATAACGAACACTGCACGATAAAAACGGGGAGTTCCAATGATAGGTCATGAGCTACTTTCAAAGACCATACAGATAGTCAAAGACAGTCTAAGGACTTCTATTTCTCCCCCACTATACGTGAAACATACGCGTGTCCCGGGTGAGATAGCAGGGTGGGATATTTCTATCCCATCTATCCCACCCTCCCTACGTGACATACTCATTTGCATATTTTATTAGGTCGCCGGAACTATTTCATCATGGTCTGTACAATTGTAAATAAACTGTAAATTGTGTTCGTTTATTGCCTTCTTATCTTTTTCTTGTTGATATAGACTCAATATTTAAATGTTATTCAAATATTAAACTTGATTTGTTTCAACCCCATGTTTCTCTGCAGATTTAATAATATCACTGCGCGAATTTATCGATCGATCAATAATCTCACAATGCCCTTTACATTAGAGTTTGGCACGCGCAAATTCATTAACCCCTTAACGGACAGTGTTACAAATCAATTTTTTAGTATATACCTATGGTATATACCTAACTTTTGTACGATCTTTCCGATGAAATTGTTCGTTTTTCGAAAGGACTACGACTTGATAAATTGGGTATGTCAGCACGTGACCGCCAATTATCTATAATGACGTAATCCTCGTGTGTGGGGAAAAAAACATTCTCGTTGAGTCTGAAGGTGGGAATGGGGAAATCTCACCCTCGGGGCAAGATATTTGAACCAGACCCTCTGCAAGCCTCGGGTCCGATTCAAATATCTTGCCCCTCGGGTGAGATTTCCCAATCCTACCTCCAGACTCATCGGGGATCATAATAATCCCACCTCAGACTTTTCTGCCTATACCATGCATAAAAGGGGTGTTTGTGAACTGACACTGTAATGTTGAGAAACTCATTTCCATATATGACGGAGTACAATTATTTTCATTTGAAAACTTACTTTCTTTATATGATGGAATAGGGGCTAAATTTCAGCTTCAGGGGTTACAATTCAGCTAGATAACTTTGAAAATGTAGAAGTGAATCCCAGTGCTGCTCTGGTTGAAGGATTAACCCTTTGAACAAAAGGCCCCTTTTTCGGCCCAGGAGCATGACACGTCATACTATTATAAAGTGAATGTGTGGGACAGGCCAATTAATATATTCATTCGTGTTTGTACAACGTCCCTCACCTCTCATGAATTATTTCTCGTAACCAGTCCAGTCCTGCGATTACTCTCTATTTATTTATTTATTTATTGATGTTTAAGGTCATATATTTATGCACAATGGCTAACCATGACCGTGACAGTTTTACGGGTGGAGGAAGCCGGAGTACCCGGAGAGAACCACCGAGCAACGATGGATTACTCTCTATATAATACCTTTAACCCTTTACCTAACGTAACGACCAAAACCGGTCAGCGGTATTCTCAAAAATCGCCAATTAATTTTCATTATTTTTTTTCATTTTTTTGTCTCAAAAATATAGGTTATGACCCCTCGTTGGAACGAGCTCGTCGAGCTCGTTCCAACGAGGGGTCATAACCTATGTTTTTGAGACAAAAAATGAAAAAAATTAGTTATTCAAGAATCATTTTCGCAAGTGTCGTCTGCTTTTCAGGTTAGGTAAAGGGTTAACAATATAAAGGGCCATAACTTTGTAAAAAAAACTATAAAGTCAAAACTACCTTTCCACGTGTACATCTACATTTCATACAAAATTTCCTAAAAATCCAATAAGAAAGGCAAGAGGAGTAAAACGTAAAAACATTTATTACGGCCATTCGACGAAACAAAGGGTCATAACTCTGGAAAAGACTTTTGGAATCAAACATTCCTTTCCACTTCCACATCAACACTTCATACTCACACACCACGCCCAATTTCGAAACAATTCGGCATAAAATGTAGGTGGGGTTGTGCGGACAAATGTTTGTGACATTCGGCAATAAAACGTGCCATAACTCTTGAAAAAAGGCGGAATCACAAATTTCCTACCACATGCACATCTACACCTCGTACTGATATTTTACACCTCGTAAAAATCCGACGAGAAATGTAGGAAGAATTCTGCTGACAAACATGTGTAATGAACTGACAGAATGAAAGACTGGCGGACGGACACCATTTCAATATCATCCCTCTTGACTTCGTCTGCGGAGGATAAAAATGAAATTATTTAGTTATGCTAGGGCAAGGCTACTGCAAGCGTCGTCCTCTACTCGTGCTGAGTGGAGAGTTAATGTCATGTGACAGACAGCTCTTACCAACAGTGTGATATACAAAACTGTAGTCTGTATTCCAAAATTACAGAAAATAGATAGATTTTGATTCGAGGAACTATTTGGGACGATAATTTGAGAAGAGTTGAGGACACAGTACTAGAAAAAGGTCACAACAGACATTGGGATTATAATATTCTTTAGTCATGTGTTAATGCTCCATTTCTTAAGGCACTGTCTTTTTTATAGTTTTATATTCACCTCAAAGTTTTTGATGAACTACAGATTACATTAATTCGATTAGACCGGTCACCATCTAAATAATTTTTTTTTTCTCCCTCCAGCGAGAATATGACAATTGAAATGTTTATCCCATCTAAACCCCAGCTTCGTTTAAACACGTTTGTGCTGTTTCTATAAATCCAACAGTTACATTTTTTTCATTTGTTCTCAAACCACAGAATAATACATGACGTATATTTGTACACGCGCAGCAGCCCCGCGCCGACTTTACTGCACAAAGTACGCGCAACCTTTAACTGTAACGCCATCGCCTCACCAACCATCGCTCCAAACTCCACACCTTGTGTGAACTGCACAGGCGATCACTGGTGGGAGTGGCAGCAGATCAATATCGGCTAAATACAAGTCATCATCGGCGCCACCATAGACACTTTTCAGGTCCGTACCACCACGACGTGCA
This sequence comes from Pictodentalium vernedei, assembly GCA_031216915.1. Taxonomy (NCBI): domain Eukaryota; kingdom Metazoa; phylum Mollusca; class Scaphopoda; order Dentaliida; family Dentaliidae; genus Pictodentalium; species Pictodentalium vernedei. The sequence goes on along the minus strand of CM062294.1, from coordinate 553,966,623 downwards.
TATGACGTTACCGGATCTGGATCCCATCAAGTACATTCCACCACCACTCGCGTACGTCGAATGGCTGCTCGCCCATCTCGATCTTGTTCCCCAGAAGTGCAGTCAAAGAATAAAAAACTGCATCCGAAGACATTAGTCTCATCTTGAGGATTGGTATGCCGTTGTATGTTGATTGTGTTGTGGGATAGTGAAAAGTGATTCTCAGCAACAAGCCTAGCTAGAGTAGATGTTTTGTTATGATCAGTGCCTCTATTTTCAAGAAGAATTTAATCCCGGGAACGGGCATTCCAGAGTTCCTGGTTCCAAAAGCCGGCCTCTATACCTGGGCAATCTATAGCACGGAACTGGGAATCACAATTAGCACTGAGTTTTGTAAACTGAAAAGCTGCCCCAACGTACCTTTGTAAGATTTCGTTAGCCCTTCCACACCTGAACTTATTACAATCCTGATTCCTGAAGAACCTTTTTCACCAAATCACTGTAACTCTCGATCGGTTCTTGTGGTCTCCTCTCATCAGCAGCAAGACTTTCACTCGCTTCAAAGTTCAAACTCGTCTTCAGAATCACTAGTATCACTCACTATTCACTACCTCCTTTAACATCAACTCCTTCTTCACTGCCGTCATCAGTCTCCTCTGCTTCAAGCAGAGGAGACTGGTGACAGCAGTGAAGAGGGGGTTGAAGTCACGAGGTATTGGGGATAAAGCTAGCGATTCTTAAAATAAAGACGAGTTGAAAGCGAGTTTGGGTGTTCACACTTCTCTTGGGAAAAGAACTTTTCCGAATGGTGATGACAGATTGCCAATAAAATAGGTTCATTTTCACGAGAATAAATGCGTCTTGTTATTCTCGTAAATTTACTTGACATTATCCGGGACATTTTCCGGTTTTGACTGTAATTTTATTCCCGTTCCCGTTTGTACAGTGAGCCGGGAATATATTAAACCCTATTTTCAAGGGCTTGCCATTTTTTAATAAAAGTATTGCTGTAAAATCGAGAATATCCAATTTAGTTCAGCTGGGTTCGCTTCATCCATTTGCTGCTTCCACGAAGGGCTGCTGATGTGGAATTATGCAATATATATTCGAGTTAACTGTTTACAAGTGTCGAGTTTGTGATAAATTGTTATAAAATATACCCATTCAATACAGCATCCATAAATGTGCAAATAAAAAATTGGCATTGGATGAGCAGACGACAAAATCAACAATAAACTGGAAGTGAGGAACAGTAAAAATGTAATCCTACATCTATGATATGAGGCTTACCTCTTCTCCCCCTCCAACTCATCGTCTACAAAAAAATCTTAAAACCTAAACTAGATAGTATATTCGTCACCGAATTGTGCGCCATACCAAATTCCGGACACTTTGCAAGAATCGGAAACAGCAATATTATCTTCCGCCCCCACTTCCTATGCAAGATATGCGTGTCTCGTGTGGGGAGTCCATGTGAGATAGATATCTAGTTCACATGACCCACGTGACCGACTTATTAGCATATTTGATGAGTGCACGGACTATTTAATCATCGCACGTTCTTCCGTAAACAAACGCATTGCGCATCTTTTTGTCCCAACCCAATAGGATTACAATGCAGGCCTGCCCCCGAACCAGGGAAGTTCGGGTCTTCTTCTTGGTGGTCCCCGAAAGGGGTCGTTGTTGTTTCCTTCAAAAGACATCCTATCTAACAGAGACAGTCTGAGGCAGATTATACTTGCCAGTGATGGCCATCACTCAATATCATCTCCGAAGTGGCAGACTATACTTGCCTGAAAATCCAGATCGACTGCACCCTCGGGGAGAGGTAGTACCTTTGTGAGAGGACCCAACCCCTCACACTGGTCCTCACCCGAGGGTTCAACCGACATCAGTCAAAGAGACCATCACGACGCCGCAACCGGTGACACCTGCCGAGTACCTGAACCTGTTCCTCCTTCAACACGAGTAGACATGTGGAAATTAGTCACTTACAGTCAACGAGGGTCGAAAGGGGCTTGTTCCCCATATCGTCCCTGCGCGCCTTCGGCGCGTTAAACCATTTCATTCGTAAACAAACAACAGAGTATCACGTTTGGGATATATTAGCAGACGAACGTCTCTTGAAGAAAATAGAAATAAAAACACAGACTGCAAAATCAAAGGACACTTGACTCTTTTATGTGAAGTTTTGGGTTAACGCCATTATGAGTGGAGAGAGTCCATTTCAATGTTCATTTCGCTACAAATCTTTAACCCCGATCTTGCCAGCGTTTTGATTTAATTTGCCTATATATACCTGTTTTGTGAGCTCTTTCCGATAAGTGCACAAAATTGTTCGATATGGCTGCACGCGCCCGTGAATTACTTTTGATGACGCCAGGCTGTTTTTGGTGAGGGAGACAAATTTGTCCCGATGGAGGCGGGTGTGAGATGGGGAAATCTCATCCTCGGGACACGATATTTGGTCCAGACACTCGGCAAGCTTCGTGTCTGGCCCAAATATCTTACCCTCGGGGGAGATTTCCCCATCTCACACCCCCACTCACCAGGGATAATAATATTCTCACCATTTTCAACTCACAGTTGAAAAGGCTTTATCCTGTTAAGTGTGAAAAGAAATTGAAAACTATGAATCCTGCGATTTTATGTAATTGCATAAATCAAGTGCTGATTCACCCCCAAACAACTGGTGACATAAATAAACGACTGGATCTCTTCGCTGTTATTAATGAATAGACAAGATAGCTTAATGACTGACGATAATTAAATACATTAACTCTGAGATTCTGACATTTACAGTTCCAAATAGAGAATGACAGACCCACGGAGTGATAACCACGTGTCCTAGTTTATAGAGTGGTCGTGTGTCTTTGCGGTCGCACACCTTTTACTACAAACATACCACGCAGACCTTTAGATCAGTCTAATTTGGGCACAACGGCAAATATGGATGTGCTCTGCTTGGCTGGAGAAAAAGCACCGATATTTTCTTCTTCTTGTCTGTTTTAGGTTTTAGGTCCCCGTCTTAAAATGGTAGTTTACAACCCTTGTTATAGGTCTTCACCATTATCACTGGTTCCCTCCACCATTTGACGTAAGTTTACTCGACTAACTCGAGAAGTCTTCTCAGTTTCCTTGTGTCGAACCCAAAGGCCTATTTGAACGTAAGCTAAATTACGCATGGCGTTTACTGAGAACTGCCACAAACATGAATATAATAAACCTCAAGCTTTAAGTGCATGGTCATATAGAGTTCGTCACAGAAAAGCAATCGCCGTCGACAGTGTCGTATACGACACTGTCGACGACGAATGCTTTTCTGTGACGAACTCTGTGTGTTTTTTTTAAATTTCGAAGGTAAGCTTTAAGCTATATTACAAGCATCAGAGAAACACGGCCAAACTTTGTACTGCCGAAACACTACAACAATTTGGAAAAAGTCTCAAACTCCGCCTAATTTGGGTTCAATTATCTTATTTGGGCACAGCGTTTACCGTCGTTACTTGGGAAGATTTTAAAGGCCTGGTACTAGGCATTCAATCGCTCCTGTCAGTTACTTCTACTTCAGCCATCTTCCAACACGGATGGTTGAAAGATGGTTGAAGTAGCAGAAATAGACAAAACCTCGACCATACCATAACATGTGCACAAGAAACAATGGCTGACGGATGTTGATACATTTTGGTGGTTCAAGATTACAATATGTGATCAGTCAAGGACGTTGTTAGCTGTTTCGACACTGTAGTATCTCAATAAACAATAATATATAATATTCGAGAAGCGACAGCATCAGATGTTTCTATTTACGACCGAGAAACAAGCGTACATATTCATAAAAATATTGCTGATAATAAATTCGACTGCCTCCATATATACCTGTGACGATGATATTTTCAGTGCCTTGGAAAACAGGGTCCATATAACGCTCTCCTGACACATCGGTGTTGTGAGACTTCCAAGGTAGCGATAAAACTCTGTAGAATTCTCTGGAATTAAGTCGGACAGTGTCAAACCATCCACTTGTGCATTTTGACCTAAACAGAGAAAAAAAAGTGCGGCATTAAACCTTGTCTTATTTCAAGACACTCGGGCTAATTGGCTGGCGTGCCGTATATGTGTCCAAAAGGTCGTGTTTGAGATTGAGACTTTCTAAATTCAGCAATGCATACATTGTAAGAACCTTCTCGCTACTTCTGGTAGTATATTTCGGGTGTTGGGGTATGTGGGTATGACGTGGAGATGGTTAAGGTCACATTACTGAGAGGAAGGTTTAAAGGTTTTTTTTTTAAGAATTGCAGAAAAGAGACCACATATTATTTTATACCATGCTCGCCTATGTCACTCCTTGTGAAAAGCCCGTATGTTAAATTTGAGCTTTTAACCCCACTGCCGGTGTAAAGCTTCTACTGTGGTTAAAACGTTTTAATGGGAATTCCATTACAATAATTTACACCTATAGTAGGAACTACATCCAACTTGACCTTTGAAATGACCCAATTTGCCGACTTCCATACATTCGTACTTCGCGATGTTTTATTCAAACATACGACGTTTTGCAGTACTATCTACTATGTGCAATAACTTTTTAAGTTTAAAATATCTACAATTAAATATTTCAAATAACATTTAAGAATTTTTAATAATAATTTGACTGAAAAAGCGGGGTAAATTCAGTCAACTCTGACGATGTGTCTAGCTGTCAATCAAGCATTCATGAGCAGCCGGGAGTTCTGCCCGCCTGCGCAGATGTAAACAAAACGTGTTCGCTCATCTGCAAATAGAAAATATCGTCTTTTCTCCATTTTAAGCAACAAAGTCGATTATTTATTAAGAGCATGGCATCAATAAAAGAAATGGGTACAAGGGCCGGTAATCAGATTTAAACCACTCGTAGAATAAGGGTTTTAACCACTCGGCAAGCCGAGTGGTTAAAACCCTTATCCTACTCGTGATATAAATCTGATTACCGACCCTAGTCCCTATTTATTGTCCCCGACATTTTGTCAGAGGACAAATAGTAATCAGCAGCGAGCGTACGTGTTATTTATTTATTTATTTATTTATTTATTTATTTATTTATTTATTTATTTATTTATTTATTTATTTATTTATTGGTGTCTAAGGTCACATACTTATGTGCAATGGCTAATCGTGACCATGACAGTTTTACGGGTGGAGGAAGCCGGAGAACCCGGAGAGAACCACCGAGCATTGACGAGCAACTGTCAGCTCCTCAACATTCTAACTCTGTTCAAGCTCCGCTCAAGCAGGGTTACAGCGGCTGAAGACATGTGCACCATCGACGCGCAGTACGCCTTATTACACGGCGTCATTATGCCCCCATGTAGGCAACCGGGATAAAGTGCTTTGCCCAAGGACACAATGCGGGTCGTCACGGACGGGGAGCGACTGTCCGTGTGTGCGTCCGTACATACGTTCGTCCGGAGTGATAACTAAAGTTTGGGTCATCGACGAGTCCATACCACATTTGGTGTATATGTCCCTTACCCCACTTAATGGGTGCATCCTATCATTTTTGTTGGAGTTATGACCCTTTTTCGACGATTTTCCGCCCAATGTCACAACTTTGGAAATTTGGTGTCCAGATGATAACTTTAGTTTGAGTTATTGTATCAACAGCAAAGTTTGTACATAGGTTTGTCTCAACAATATGCAGGTCACGTTCGAATTTGGGTTCGGTCCGGCTAATCGTGGTTGCGTTATGGCACTTTTTCATGTTTTTTTTTTTACTTTGAAAACTGGATGCCCGGCTGATAACTTTAGTCTGAGTTATTGAATCAATTTTGGCTGAGTTATAACCCTTTTCCCATTTTTTCGACATTGAAAATTTGTTGTCTGGAAATATGTCCAATGTAAGAACTTGCTGTCGGAGGACATGGCGCCTGGTGGTTGCCTTGTTCTTTTTGTGTCACGCCGATTCAAGATGTTCTCAAGATCGTATCAAGTGTCTCCCCGTGAACTGTGCAGGAGACCTGGTGGTAGAAGAAGAGTTCAAGGAGATGCCGGTTTCGAAACTACTTTGACCTCATTCTCGATCCGCAAGTATACAGAAGAAGTCTCCTTGGTTACGAATCGAAATTAAGTATTTTTATTGTTTACTAATCATATATATTTCATTTTCAGCTTATTTTATTCAACTTTGTGGGGAGTTAGTTTAGTATAGTAACTGGGACAAAGTTAGGAGGTCTTAAATAAAACTGTGAGCGCTAAGTTGTCGAACGGTTCGTCGTGTTGCCTTTTGTCGCGTGTTTACAGTTTTCCCTGTCCGATCGCGTAATTTTGTTTTGATGATGGCGAGCAAGTCTGTTCAGACGGAGGTAAGTATGGAGGTAAATACGTGTAATATCGCGGTCCAGGTCAACGGTGCCAACGGGGTAAGTATTGGTGTGCAGACAGAGGTCACTGGGGGTGTCGGTCAGAGCCGGGTTGGTAGGGCCACCGATGGCGATATTGGGCTTGAAGTTTGTAAACAGTGTTCTATGATGTATGGGGACTTTCGTTCGATGGGATATCGAGAGGTATGTACAAACTGTCAGGAAATCCTCCGCCTACTTGAGACAACTGTTAAGTTTGAGGGGGAGATTGCTGAGCTGAAGGGAAAACTTGGTAGGGCGGGGCTGTCTGGAGTTACGCCTGTGAAAGTAGTTTTCCGAGAAGGATGGGTGGTTGTCGGTGGTTCCAAGAGGAAACATGGGGGTAGAACCTTTGATGTGAATGAGGTAGGTGATGAGGTGGGGGCTGCTAGAAAAATACGTAGGACAGATGAGGGGGGGGGGGGGGGGGGCAGGCCGGAGCAATGCTGTAAAGCGTTTGGTGTGGACTATGAAAAGTGGTAGGAAAGGGGGGGCCAGAGAAGCAGGTAGATAGGGGTGTAAAGTCCAAAGGCAGTGAGGAGTGCAGCACCAGAAACAGATTTGATGTGCTCGATTCGGAAGAGTCAGAGGAGGAGATGGAGGTACTTGCAACAGATAGTAGCTTGGGGTCCAGGCCAGGAAAAGGGAGGAGGGATCCGGTAGAAGACCAGGGGAGTAGTCCAGGTAGTTCAGGGCCTGGAAAGAGACGGAGGGACGAGGATAGGAGTAATCCTAGGTCAAAGATACCGATACCGATATTGATTCCGAGTGGGGCTGTTGGAGAGGAAGAGGACGCTGTAAACAATAGGAGACTAGAGGAGATAAATAGGGCGAGGGACAAAAGTAAGTTGGTGGTTGCGGGAAGTAGCATAGTTCGGGGGATCGACAAGGTTGTCTGTGGTCCGGACAGTAAAAATAGAACAGTTCTGTGCTTTCCGGGGGCTAAAGTGGAGGACCTGAGGGATAGAGTGGACGGTATTGTAGCTGGGTCGGGGCCTGATCCGGTAGTGGTATTACATGTGGGGTCCAATAACATCAGGGAGAGGAAATCAGTTCGTTTGGTGGACACATACAAGGACCTAATTAGTAAGCTACTTAGCAGGAATGCTCGGATCATCGTTTCAGGGGTGCTCCCCGTTATGGGTGGTGGGAATGAGAGGAACTCGCGGATTATGGCACTAAACGAGGAGCTTGAAGAGCACTGCAAAGACTTGGGAATACATTTCATTGACCACTGGGACTCATTCTGGGGACAAGGAGAGTTGTATGGGCGAGACGGATTGCATTTAAGTAGGATGGGTACAGACCTGTTGGGCCAAAAAATTTTACAGGTGGCTGGGCCTTTTTTGGAGAAAAGGGGGGTAGGGGACCACAGCCGATAACCCAGAGGGGCACAAATGCTGGGAACATAGGTAGAACAACAAACATGCACAACACAGGGACACACCAGGGTTATAATAATGTGCCAGTGATGACAAAGAAACAAAGATTCATTAAGTTTGGGTACTGCAACATCCAGGGTCTGCACAAGAAAGTAAGCGAAATATCAACACTGATGGACGAAGGAGACTTCGATATAATGGGTCTAAGTGAGACGTGGATACGACGGGATGAGCGGGTTGATCAGATGAAGGGTTGCGTGTGGATAGGAGCTGGGCGAACTGAGGGTCAGAAACGGGGTGGGGGTGTTGGCATTTACGCTAAAGAGGAATTACAGCCCTCATTGATTACAGATCTCACAGAAGCAAGGACTCAGATTCCAGTATCCAACGAAATAGTCTGGGCAAAAATCAAGATAGGAAGCAGGAGTGTTGCCGTTGGTGTTGTATACTTAGCAGTGGAGGGAAGTAAGCCCGAGTGGAATGATTCAATATATACAACTCTTAGATCGAATATCACAGAGCTTGAAAGCAGAGGGTTCAGTATTGTCCTAATCGGGGACTTCAATGGGCACATCGGGGATAAGGAGGAGGGCATACAGGGAGGTGATAGGAAAATTAACACGAATGGGAGGAAGATCTGGGACCTATCAAAAGAGCTTGGTTTAAAGATCTTGAACAGGGATGCGAAATGTAAGGGTAAATGGACCTGGGAGAGGAACGATAAGAAAACAATAATTGATTATATACTCACTGACATTAGCGTATGGAGGGAGGTTAAAGATGTAGAAATAGATGACGAGGGAAAAAATGACTTGGGTAGTGATCACAACCTGATAACAGTTAAGATTATGGGCAAAAAGACGAATAGAGACAGAAATACCTTCAAGGAAGTTTGGGGACTAAAACAAGGAGCCGACTGGAAGCAGTTTCGGGAAAAACTAAAACCAAGTCTTGAATGTATACCTAGGGATGCAAATGTCCAGAGTATTTCAGATGGCATAGTAAATAGCCTAACAGAGGCAGGGAAGGATTGTATAGGAAGGGTGAGGGTCCCAACGAGAGAGCTTGGATACAGGGTTAACGAGGGATTGAAAAAGGCGATAAAAGAAAGGAAGGTAAAATGCGCTGCTTACAGAAGAAGTAGGAAGCTTAAAGGGGTGGATAACAATGACACGAGACTAATGAAAGGAGAATATGAACTGGCACGGAAAAAGGTGAATGAGATAAAGAATAATAATAGGAAGGAGTGCAATTGCAGTCTTGCCAGAACAATAAAGAAAACGGGGGGTTCGAGCTCAAACGTATTTTGGAACTGGGTAAATAAACGGGGGAAAAGTAGTGTGCAGAGTATCAAAGTGGATGGGGAAAGTACAGAAGATAAAGGCCGTATCGCTTCAGAGTTAGTCAAGCACTGGGAAAAGATAAACGATAGGCGATGGGGCAGTGGGTCCCCACCAAAAAGAAATACACTGGTGGAGGAGAACCTATCCAATCGTGTATGTAGCGAAATAACGGCAGAAGAAGTGCGGAACGTGGTCTCGAAATTAAAAAATGGTAAAGCGGGAGGGACTGATGAAATTCCGAACGAATTCCTCAAAAATGGAGGGGAGGCACTTATTGAAGTCCTGACAAACCTTTTCAACCTGGCTCTGCGAAAGCAAGAGGTCCCCAGAGAGTGGAGGGAAAGTAAGGTGTCGTTCATACACAAAAAGGGGGATAAGGAAGTTCTAGATAACTATAGGGGGATATCAGTTAGTAGTAACATCGGAAAAGTATTCTGTAAGGTCATATACAGTAGACTAGAGGAAGTTATTGAAGAGAAAGGTTTTCTAGGAGAAATTCAAAATGGTTTCAGGAAAGGACGAAGAGTCACTGATCACCTATTTACACTCACCCTACTGATAGAATCAACAAAGGCTGAAAAGAAAAAGATGTTTCTGGCATTTCTGGATGTGAAAAAAGCGTACGACCGAGTGTGGAGGGAAGGTATGTGGCGAAAGCTCGAGGGCATCGGACTGGGGGGTGACTTTGTGGGAATCATGAAAGCACTGTATACAGATGTGCAAAGCCAACTCAGTCTAGGGAGTATCACTACAAAACGAGTCCCTATGGATATAGGCCTCAAGCAGGGGTGTATCTTTTCACCGATTTTGTTTGCATTGTATTTTAAAGATTTAGGGGACGAACTAATTCAGAGTGCGGAGGGGGTAAATGTTGGAGACATAAAGATACCAGGCTTATTCTTTGCGGACGACATGGTGTTAATGTCTAGAACTGAACAGGGGCTAGAGAAATTGCTGGAAATTGTTGGTAGTTATGGGAACACTTGGCGGCTCGAACTAAATGAAAATAAAAGCAAGGTAATACCCGTTGGACGCAAGGTAGATATGACGAAGAGATGGAGAGTGGGGGAGTTCTCAATCCCCGAAGGGGAAAGCAAACAAATCACTGTAGGAGAAAAGGGAGAGTATGAGTATCTAGGGGTAAGCATAAATATAACGGGAAGAGGGGTGTACAGAAATTACTCAGCCAAACTGATTCTGAAAGGGAAAAGAATTCTGAACCAACTAAAACTTTTAGGGAAAAATAGTTTCAACAAGGTCTTTGTGGGGAAAACACTGTGGGAGAGGGTGGGTTTACCAAGTATAACGTATGGCGCGGACGCGATTCCATTAAACCAAACCGTTATTAAGAAGTTGGAAAGTACTCAGAATGATGCCGGCAGATGGATAACAGGGTCGAGTAATGCTGCAGCTTTGGAAGCAGTAAGGGGGGAGCTTGGGTGGATGAAAATCAAGGACAGGGTAGATTTGGGAAAACTGTGTTACTTTAACTACTTGAGAAACCTGCCTGACAACCGGTGGTGCAAATTGATGCTCGATACCATTTGGAATTCTAATATAGAAACAGGGTGGTCAAAGCATGTGAGGGAACTAATGGACAATTACTCTATAGAGGTCACAAACATAGAAGTAGGAATGAAAGAAGGCAAAAGGTTTGTCAAAGAGAGAGTCATGGAAGATTGCAATCGAAACTGGCGAGCAGGGGTTAGCGTGAAAAGATCACTGCAGGGGTTACAATATAAAGAAAAGCCAGCTTTTGAGAAGTACCTTGATGGCACCTTTGGAGGGTCACTGCTGTTCAAACTGAAATCAAGATCACTGGAGCTTCGGGGAAAAATTGGGAGAGATGGGGATAAGGGATGCCAAATGTGCCACTCTGGAGTAGTGGAGACCCTGGAACATTTTCTCTTGGAATGCCCACAGTATATACCTCGTAGAATAAAATTTACTGGAAGAATAATGCAGAAGTGGGGTGAAGAAACAAAGGATAGATGGCTGAAGGCTGACACGAGGGAGAGGGTAGGAATGCTTATTGAAGAAATTGAAAAAGAGGAAGTGGGGGACACAATAAAGCAGTTTATATCTGAATGCTGGGAGGAGAGGAGGGGAAGAGGGGGTGGGGTGCAGGGGGAATGATGGCCTTCTCTTATGAGGACCGCGACAAATCAGCGGCTGGCCAAAGAGTTATTATTATTATCTGTTATATTCTGCTTTTTTGATTGACTTGGCAAAACAGACGAGACACCGTTACATACAATTGTTAAGTTGAATACAATTTATGGTTGTACGAAGGTGCAATATTTTTAATTTGAATAGGTGTGAAATTCAGTTCGAGATTCAATTCGAAATCCTCCTCCTGATTCAACTGAGAAGTTGATTCTACCCGTGATTTCTAATTCGCGGGGCCCTAAACCAGACAGGCATGTTTGCAACATTTAAATCATCCCTAAAACATAAGCTTTTGTAAACACAGTGGGGGTAAATTCTTTTCACAATAACAGTTCTGGGAATATCGAAATCTTCTGATGCTATATACACGACTCCGCTATAAAGTTTGGACCAGTCATGTAGATCTAATCATCCTAGAGTATACAGTACGTGGAGAGTGGATTGTAACTAAATCACCCGCGGAGTGGAGTTATCACCCAAACTATAAGTTTCAAATTTTATACATATCGACCAAAAACACAAGCAATGTTTCAGCCAATGGACCTCCGGGTTTAACCCGGAGGTCCATTGGCTGAAACTTTGCTTGTGCTTGTTATTCTTTGCAACAAATTTGCAATTATTGCTTGGGTGGAATCTCCACTCTGTGGGTGATTTAGTGATAATACACTCTCCACGTACTGTAATATAATGAACACGTGCAACATTATGCATTCCACGTGCTCTGGTAAATGATAGGGTGTGAATAGATGCTTGAATATGAATGGAAATCAAACTTATTGGGATTGGGTCTAGTGCTTCAATATGTTTAGTTTAAACATATTTTATTTGCCACCAGGCCTGGCATTCTGAAAAATGCAGGAGGGCAAAAAATCGCTCTCCTCAATCAGCTTAGGAGAGCAATTAGCTTTACACAGCATTTTAAGTATCCAGTTGAACGAACTCATTGAA